>JAYESA010000004.1:93226121-93268404 GCA_036927795.1 Iris macrosiphon | reverse complement strand
GAGGGTCCTCAAACTGGGAGGTTGAAGATTCTTATTCGTCTTTTTATGAGACCTACTCGGACGATCACTTGTGGAGGCACGCAAGAGGTTGAGCGGGACTCTGGGTTTGAAGACAACGAGAGACGTGATTCTTTTCTGGGGGCCAACGGCAGTGCAGTATCTGCCAAACGTCCTCACTTTCCAGTCCCAGACCTTTCCAGCAGCACAGCAGAAACCAGACTCCAGCTAGACGCACTTTACCACCAGGCCACCTCAGCAGCAGAGGCAGTTACAGCAAGCTCTATGCAACTCTCTGCAAGAAGTCCGGCCACATCTAGGGAAGTTTGCAGAAAGAGGCCTAGGAGTTTGTTTGTATTGTGGTACTGAAGGGGCATAATTGAGGGAGTGTCCTCGTTCGTGCAGTTCAGGAGCAGCTCCAGCTCCGAGGGCACAGATAAGACCACTGCTGCTGGACCGAAACTCCTCTCTCAACTACAGCACGAGCAAGCTGATGAGCACTCTCGATGCCCTGCCGTAGAACGTTCGGTCTGCCTCTGATGTGCCTCGACTGAGCCCTCTGTGCCTCGAGCATCTCACGAAACAGAGTAAACATCTGTGACGCCTCTGCTGGCACAGGAGGTGGAGGTGGAAGCCCCTCAGATACAGCTGGCACAGTCCTCTGAGTGGGTGGTGGACCTCCGAAAGCAGCTGACACTCCAATCACCGGAGAAGTGACTGGTGCAGGCCCTCGGGATGTCGCAGACCTCTCAGAAGCTGCTCTCCCCTGCTGTGATCTAGTTTTAGGCGGCATCCTGAGACAAAAGCGAAAGAAAGAATCAATATGCACAAGATGTAAGATATTCAAGGAAAGGACAAGTTTAAGGGATCAAGTATCAATATCAAAGGAGAATAGTTGAATCAAAAGAATTTTCCTAGATGTGATTGAGTATCTCAGCCTATATCCTATATCCTATCGCAGGCTCGCAGTAGTACAAACTAAGTTGTCGCACTACCACGACATCACATACTTGTGAAGCTAGACCAGTATGGGCCACCACCAAAAATGTGTCACGACCCGCACCTGGGGTAAGGGTACTAGTCGGAAACAACGCCCAGCCTACGCCGCAGAATCGGCAGTAGAACGCTGTCTAGAAAGTCTATCTAATATAATGAACCACCAAAAGATAGTGTACTCAATCACAGAACTAAGATAGAATGAACACGAATCAGATAAGAATAGAATAGTCACAATACAACTCATGAGTCTAAAATAATACATCAATGAGTCTGAAGAAAAAATACAAAAATATGCTGGAGACAAATCCAGTACAAAAAGAATACTACAAAACTATAAAGCTACAACTCCAGGGTCAACTGTCTCAGTTGGGATAAGTCCCTCTTGAGCCAGGGTCTCAGAATCTAAACCCACAACATCCTGGGGTCCATAATAGGTAGGGTACTCCTCAGTGTCCACTGGAAAAATATATCCAGTCAGGAAAGGAGCAGAGTACAACCCTAACAGCAGTCTTCAAATAATGATAAAAAACTATGTAACAGTAAGTAGTTGTGGATAAACAAGATGCATAAATAGATACAAGAATGTATAGACAATAAGGAAATACTGGAAAGAAATACAATAATGAACAATATGCTGATGGAACAAGAATACTAATGACTAAGTGTGTGAGTACTAGCTTTAACATGTGATCGGCTTGGAACTTGCACAAGAGTATGATGGGCCTGGCTGATTATACGTGCGGTGTATGATCAACACTCACAAGGAACAAGACATGCACAAGGAGGGTATGATCACATATCTACACTAAAATACTCCCCACCCCCGACTGGTATAATAGATCCAACCACGGTACGTTATGGCACTAGATTCCCCAAGAAGATAGCTAGGTCTCCCCGAGAATCGGTGTCTGTACATGTACAAGATAACCAATGAAACAATACTTGCACCATATACACCATATACCAAGGAATAACATCTCATGACGAGATCCGGATATACCAATCCGTGTAACCATAGTGTCAAGAGAACATGTATATCTATACTAGATACAACGAACATAGAGGATATCATAAATGAGAAACTATCAGAGAATCTACTCGCCTGAAGTCCAATGAACAGTCTCACAAATGTCTGACTCGGTGCCTCGAAGACCTAGACATGGAATACCACATTAATACAAGGTCCCGGAAAGAGAACAAGTCAAACTAGGCAACTTCTAGGTCAATAAGTCAATTCTAAGGTAAAAGTCAACTATGGTCAACTCTAAAGTCCACTAAAGTCAAACATGGTCAAACCCAAAGTCAACCTCACAAGACATCTATAAAATAATTATAGAGATAAACTACAATAATTTAGGAATCAAATTAGATTCAAAAAGAACTCACACAAAGTATACTAATAAATACAATTAATATATAACCCTAAAATAATATATACAACCCAACATTTATATAAATAACATAATATATTATTACAATTATTATTCCTCACAAAACACATATATATATACATATATATATATAAAATTATAATATATAATATATACATTAAATCTGTCAAAGCGTCAATGAAAAACAGTGAATAAAATAGGATTAAATCAAAACAGTTTAAATAGTGACAGTCGGACTGTCACCGAAGGGACTGTCACCGAAACCCAAATAATAAACTGCCACTACTTTGGTTTTTCGCTGACAGTTTAAACTGTCGCGGAAAAGCGGTCACAGAAAAGCTGCTGTTTCCCGCTGCTGCAATTAATGACAAGGGTTTGTCATTAATTGCCCGAAGGGCTACAGCGTCTGCTATTAGTCGGCTAATTAATGACAGTTTTTACTGTCATTAATTCACTGTCACTAAAACAAGTTATATATATATAATTATATATATAAAAACAGAATATATAAAACAATATATATATATATATAAACAGAATATATAAAACAGTATATATATATATATATATATATATATATATATATATATATATATATAAACCATTAATACAAAAATGTACATATATATATTAATATACACATAAACTTATACCTTCAAATATTTAACAAAAGAACATATAATTTACATGGCTAGAAGCACACCTAAAATATTTACATTAAATATCCAAATAATTACATAATAATTATAAATAATATAATTACACAATAAACATACAAATATATTTTATAAAACATTTTATGTATAAATTATATTATTTAACAAGTAGTAACATATATATTTGCATGCAAGAAAGCTACATATTATATTGTACATTATATTAGCACACCCAAAATATAGATCTATGCTACAATAATTACTATAAATAAATACACAAAATAAATATTTAATATCCATATATATATTCCTGAATTATAAATGAAGAATTGAACCACAATTAATTAGATCTATACAAAATACACACAATTGGAGAGTATCTCACCGTATCCCACTAGATCTAGGATACGCATGCGACACGAGTCCAACACACAACTAAATGCACCCCGAAGGACACAAACAGATCACAAATAATATTTATGAATAAATCAAAGCGTCAAAAGTAGATCTATGTGTCCCGTGTTAAAATACGACATGTTCAAAGCCCCGTGTCGGAGGAAAACCCCCAAATAACATGTATCACCAAATAGTTGGGATACGAACCACAAGTATCCCAATATGGACACGACACTAGCCTCAAAAAATGTAAATTCGGAATTCCAACAAAATTGACACAAAAAGCACCATAACTTTCTCCATGGGTCTCCTATGAACACAAAACAAAGTCCTATGGGTAGTACATACATATAGGTTGATTTTACATGATTAAATCTCAGATTTAGAAGCTATTTAAATGGGAAAATCTGAATTAAACCTATTGGGAGATGGATTCCCAATGAAACCTCCAATTGAGATGAACTTGCTTCCAAATTGTAGATCCTTACTCCTCTTTGTAGATCCTTGCTTCCTTCTTCTAGATCCTTGCTTCCTCCTTCTCTAATGGTGAATTGGAAAGAATTTGGAATGAATTTGGTAGGGAATTGGATTGGGAATGGAGGGAATTTGGTAGTGGGAGAATTCTAGATCTAGATTTGGAATGAGATGAGAGGAGAGAGAAATTTCCCCCCCTCTTTAATAGGCCGGCCATAGCCCCTCCCCCAAGCAATTGTAAAATGTCCAATGTACCCCTTGGGGCCTCTCATGAAGAAATAATTAAGGAAGGAAGCTTCTAGTCTAATTATTTAATTAATTTAATCCATCTTCTTAACCATGGGCTTTCTAAATGGGCCAAGTCTAACTAATTAATTCATGTTGGTCCATGGGTCCAAACTAAACTAGTTGGGTCCACTAAAATAAGTCCAAAATAATTAAATAATATCTAACAACAATTAAATAATACAACAAAAATTATTTACCATGCACAATATTTATTTAAATAGGAAATTACTAAAATACCCTTTTTTCTAAAATGTGGTAGTGACACTCCTTCTCAACAGCTAAGGTAAATGCCTGGCCTCTTCCCTGAGCTGGACCTCTCTGCTGCTGCTGTTGCTGAAATAGAGCTGCCTGTGGTGCCAGGGGTGGTCTCTGCTGGTTCCCTCCTGGGGCTGGTGGCCTGACGCCTCCAACTCCTGTCTGCTGTGCTCCTACTGCTGGATAAGCTGGTCGTGGTGCAGGCAAGGCCAGTCTCGGTGCTCCCTCTCTTGGTTTAGTGCAGTCTCTAGAAAAGTGCTGGTCTGATCCGCAAAGCAGGCATAGTCCCAACTTATGCCTGCACTCTCTCTCAATGTGTCCTACCTTGCCGCAGTGGTGACAGGTAGAAAGAGATATGGCCTTATGTGCTGCTCTCTCCGGTATACTCCTCTGGAATCGTTTTACAGAATCTCCAGGTGCTGTCTTGGTTGGTGCGGATGTGTTTGGCCTCTTCAGATTCGATTTCCTTCTAGTGACGCGCTCCATGCGTCGTGCTGCTGCAAGGACCTCAGTATAAGATGTAGGTGCGATCGAGCCAATCAATCTCTGAAGCTCGAACTTCAGTCCATCAAAGAACTTTTCAGCTTTCTCTTCCTCTGTCGAGATCAATGTTGGAGCGAAGCGACCTAGGCGTATAAACTCCGCGTTGTATTCTTCCACTGTCATACCGCCTTGGATGAGGCGGTTGAACTTGTCTCTGAGCTCTGATCGTGCAACTGTCGGAATGTACATCTCTTGAAAGAGTCTGGAGAACTCTTCCCAAGTGACTCGGTCCTGTCCGAGCCTCCTCTCTTCTGCTAGCCACCAGTAATGCGCATTATCGGTTAACTGCATTCTGACTGCAGTCATCCACTTCTCTCTCAGTAGTTCAGCGGCTTCCAACTGATGCTGAATGTTAGTGAGCCATTCATGAACTTCTGTTGGCCCTTCTTTACCAGAAAATGTACAAGGCTTGAGATGACGGAAATCGGTGATAGATCCCGTCGCTGTTCGCCTCGTTGGTGGATTTGCCTGCTCCAATGCGGATACCAGGCTGGTCCTCAGATACTCTACCTCCTGGCGATGGGCCTCTTGCTGAATTTGCTGCTGGGCCTGCATCATGGCATACATCATCTAGAATAACTGTTGCCTGTCCATGACTTGTCCGGGCAGAAAAACTGGCATCTGGGGAGTGAACTATGGTGGAGGTGGGATGTCATCTCTCCGGAACCTTGGATGAGGTTGACCGGTCTGATCGCTCTGCGATGCTTGTCCTCCATCCCCTGGGGTCACTCCGTCTGTATATGTAACCACAGCATCGTGTGGCGTATCCAAAGGAATCTCGTCTCCGTTCCTGGGATCTATTACTCTGCAACCAAAAAATAAACTGTAAGAACGCTCAGAGGAATCAAACAGGATGCAAATCAAGTAACAATTTCGAGTTCGATATAGAGTTCAATAATGGTTTAGATAATAGATGAGACCCTACATTCTATCCAATTCTTAGGGCAGGCTGGTTCGATCCCTAAGTTGAAACCGAACAATTTAGTCGTAGACCTGCATGGGCTACCATAAAAACCATGTCATGCCCCAGTCCCAAAATACCGAGGGACCGGACGCGTGTCAATGGCCAGCAGCACGCACCGATGGATAAACCCAATTTAATGGATCCATCAGGGCATGCTTAAGCTGTAAAATCAAGCCTACGACAATCATACCACAACTAATCTCATCCACACAAGATATAAAATATGATCCACAGAATAATAAGGAATGTAAATCATCAGTAAGTCTCAACAAAGTACTTCGGGGAACAACCCGATAAATATCTGCTACAATGGTTCATCTGACCAGAATATAAATGACTGAATAAATAATAAATAAATACTGAGCATGAACATGAATGCTCAGGAGAAGTCTTCGGCTAACACCTCGTCCTCGGATGGCGGTACGGCTCCTGGATCAGCTCCTGCTCCGGTCCCGTATACCTCGGGATAGATCTCGTCTGCAAAATCTGGGGTCAAAATCCGGATCCAGGTCCTCAGGGGACATAGCAAGGTACAGAAAATAATACAAGCCAGAATATTAGCAGTGCAGCAATAAATGAAATAAATAGGGCAAGTAAGTAACCATCTAAGTGAAAATGCAAGTGAGAGCAGCACGAGTACTTAGGCTGAGCCACTACAAGCTCTGTGTCGGGGAGCCGGTAGCGGTAATAACCGGTAGTGGGTCTAGCTCTGCTCCGAGAGTCTACGACCTCTCAATAATAGAAGATATATATATAAAACAGCCTATAGCCTGTGAGTCTCTCCCCACCCAATGTAACCACGCATATCATGACCATAACGTCTCATGTCCATGTTAGCGGGATCATAACTAATGCACAAGTCATAATGTAACTAAGAATATAATATCTCTGTCAAGTCCTGTATCCTATACAGAATCACCACGAATATCTCGGGAAGATCCTGTCTCATGAACAGTTTCCAGTATCCTGGGTTATAGTGTACTTGGTAAGACAAGTACAAGAAGATAAAGTGTCACGAGTATCCATCTCTAGATGACAATACACAACACCGCGTACGGTGTTGGCACCCGACTGATAATCGGACGCTAAGCATATCACACGGTCCTAGGTTAAGCATGCACAGCAATATAATGAAGCAAGGAAAGTATATATAACAATACTGCAGAGTTGGCAAGGTACACTTGCCTGATGTCCGAATATCAACAACTGTCCCTGTATCAGTGGGTCCGGTAGGTACTACTCCAAAAGCTGTAACAACATCACCAATAGTCTCAGAAGGTATCAAACTGCTAGAAATGCCTGTCCTTACGTCCAATTTGGACACAGGGGCAAAAAGGTCATTTTCGGGCCAAAACGGGGTCCACATGTGGGCCACTTTGCACCGAAAAGCGTGTCGGGGTCAAAGGTCTCCAAATTCTGCAAACTCAGTATCTACAAGTCAGGAACGATGATACGAACCCAACGGAACTTCCAGAATTAGATTCTGATGTGCCGATCACAAAATTACCCGTCAAGTGCAGCTTGTGGGGCCCACGATACGCGATTTTGTCAACGTCCTCAGAATCGAACCAAACTTGGCTTACAGGACCAGCGTATTGCTACGAGTCCGATGGCGCAAGTTTCGTCTCGATCCGACATGTGTACACAAAGTTACAGGGTGTTCCAGAAAGGTCGGATACGGGGTGTCGTCGGCGGATACGCGTTGATTCTGGTGTACACGCACATCCGAATCGACTTCTGCGAAATCCCATACGACCGTATCAACGACGCGCACGGTTCGGTAAAGACTGCGTGCGACCAAGTCATCCCATTTGACGGGGGCGCACTCAGTTCCGGGGTGAAATGGGGTATTGTTTTTCCTGTTTTTGGATCGCGGTGTGCGATCACCACAGAACGTGATGCACCGAGCGAGTTGCACGGGCAACGAGAGGGTTATACAGTCTACGCGTAGCAACTGACAAAAACTAAAACGGAGTTGCGAGGCGAGAGAAAACGATACCTGAATAGGGCTCAGTGAACGCTGAATTCCAAGTGTCCGAGCGTCAATTTCGTGTCCTGCGACCGAGTTGCTGTGTCCTGCGCTAGGGTTCAGATTGTGTCCGACGTCAACTGCTGTTCGTGTCTGGGGCAGCCGTGTCCGTGCTAGGGCCGCGGACGGCCGACGAGATGAATGGGGCAACTCTCGCGGGTGGCGGCGGAGATGGGTTCAGCCACGGTGGAACCTGGCGTCCGGACGGTCGACTGGATGGTCGACGGACGGAGCGGGGCTGGGTCGACTCTGAGGCGGAGTCGAGCAGAGGTGGTCGTCGGTCGCGCGGGTCGGGACTGGACTCGGCGGCGGGGATTCGAGCAGGGAGTCGGGGTATGCGTCGACGAGGGCGGCCGGTCGGTCGTGAGGTCGAGGGGTCGGCAAGTCGGGGTAGCTACCGGTGCGACGGAGTCTGTTGGAGAGAGGGGTCGGCTGAGATGAGAAGGAGAGTTAGGTTGGCAACGGCGACTACACGAACATCGAGGAGAAATATATAGGTGGTGAACAGTGTTTCCGGCGGAGAGTTTAGGGTTTGGTCTGGTTCGGGTTTTGGGTCGGGTTTCATGGATCCGACCCGACCCGGCCCGCAACACTGGGTTGGTCCGGTTCAGTCAGCGGTTGGTTCAGGTTTGGTTCAACTCGGGTTTAAAATCTAATAGTATTTAGGGTCTTAAACGCGTTTCCTGGATCCAATAAATTCACCAAAAAATACCACAGGACCGATTTTCCATTTTATACCACAAAATCTTAATTCCATAATATTTTAACACCATCTAGCAGCACTTAAAATTCTTTAACCCATAATTACCTTCGTTATAAATTCCAGAAAAATACCGAAAATACGGGAAAATTGTATTAAAATTTTCTCTAAAAATTTGGATTTTACAAAATACGTAGGATTAGGACACGTAAGCATGCCAGCCGCATGCATATGATAACTCCAATATATGGAAACCATAACACATGCGTACCTGTATAATGAACAATAATTCATAAGTGGTAAAACTATCACAAGTCATAGGGTATAATCTAAATCTTATCCAAAGAAAATCAAATAAGTAAATAACCAATAACCAAGTAGCTAAATCTCAATATAAAGTATCTAAGAATGATAGTTGGGTGGAAACAAATCCACTACCAAATTAGAATATATAAGTGCAACACAACAAACACAATATAAGAATATCAACTAACAATTACGAGGCTCGAAGAGAAGACCTCCTCGAAATATACGCAGCAAGTCCGGATCTGCGCTCCTGCGAATACTTATGAACATCTACACTTGGAAAGGGACCAGGTCCTTAGAGGGACATAACAAGATATATAGAATCATGCCAATAAAGTATTAAAATAAATATTGAATGGGTCTCCTAGCCATCTATGTGAATGCAGTATGAGAACAACTTTTCAACAAGTGGGCTATCGGGCTAAAATGGGATTGGCGTGACTCTCTCGGAGAATCAGGGGCCTACAAAGCATGTTATCTTTTGAACGGAAGAGGCCGCATGTTATCTTTTGAACGGAAGAGGCCGCAGAACGTATCTCCGGCAGAGCGTACGGATTACATAAAAAGAAAAGTGCAAAGGATCCTAAATATCGTACTTGTTGTTCTCCCCACCCTATGCTCTAAGCATGTCACATCCATGACACGATTTGATTCATAGCCTATCTTTAGTACAGTAGCCCAACCCTGCAACCAAACAAGGATAAGGATTGGACCACCATACTACAATAAGCTATATCGATGGACTACTAATAACTGCTAAGTCTTCAAGCATACAAAGTTTCTATCAGCAGTTATCCCTAAAGCACGGCTCATACGTACAGGAGGCCAAACCTATCACGCAGTCCGTGATTTATATGAGACTCACACTCGTGTAACAACTGTGTCATGGCCAATGAAACCTAATGATGCTTCATGATAATGGGGTGGTCTCATAAACAAGGTTAATGCATATACATAATAAAAATATATCACGACGATACCGTCGTTGCACCCAAGTTTTCTTGGACGCGCAGTTTATATAACAGTTAAAATAAATGAACTAAAGACAGAAAATAAAGATGCATGCAACATATGGAATATGAATAACAATACAATGGCAAGGTATACTTGCCTGGCATGAAAGCTGCGTAGTACCAATAACCTACTCCATAAGTCGCGCAGAACAATCCAATATCCTATATATACATAATATAACACAATACAATATCAGTCACAACACTAGCACATACACAATCATATCTACACTGGACTCAGAGGGTACACTAGGGGTGACACGGGTCCACTAACACGGTCAATTGCGCGTCTAATTATGCGGGTATCTCGTCTTCAAATACTACGCACAATCAAACAATCAAACTAACATATCTATTGCCAGTACGTCACTGTACACAAGGCAGACAATTCACAAGTGCTTAGGATCAACAGGGTCAATATAAATACGTAATAGCCAACAGTGTCCTAGGGTCGTACAGTCTAAACACATATATAGTCATAATTATTATTTAGCATTTAATTACATATATAATACCTCCATATATTTATATATATATATATATATATATATATATATATATATATCACTTTAATTCTAGTACGCATATGTGTACGCATACAAGTCATTGGGTTCACCGACGCGGGTCTGATGTCAACTAACTGAACAAGTCTCGAAGCAATATGCTAAACCCTACGCTATTTATACTAGCACACATAAAATGAAGGAAGGGGGACAGGTTCGAACCTCGGGGTTAGCGTGCACGGGCACGAGGATCAGGGGTGACTGCTGCAGGTCATCTTTGGCGAGGGTGACGGTCTATAATGACAAGGATGATGACGATATTGATGATGATTATTGAGGATTATGATATGGTGATTAGGGTAATAATTATAATGATGATGAAGGTTAAGGTAATGGTGAGGATTATGATGATTAGGTGAGATGATGATGGTGAGATGACGATGATGCGATGATGATGATGAGGTAATGATAGGGTGATGTTGGTGATGATGGGGTGATGATGTATGGTGGTAATGATGTATGGTGGTGATAGAGATGAGTGTGATGATGATAATGATCGTGGTTATACAGACTGCCGAAGTTCGGCCAGGGGGAGGTCCGGCCAAGGAGGTCGAGCAGGGAGGAAGGGGGAGGAGTTCGTGGTCAAGGAGGAGGAGTTGATGACAGGGAAGTATTATGGGTGGTGGTATTTCAGTCGAGGGGAGAGAAAGTCCGGCGTGGTGGCTGCTCCGGGAAGAGGAGGAGGTGCTCAGGCGAGAGGCTCGCTATAACGAGGACTTGGCTGTGTTAAAGCAGTCGGGAAGGGTGAGAGGAAGTCGATGACAGGATGGAGATGGGTGGTCAGGTGTCCAGTCGAGAGGGGCTGCTGTCGTCGAGCTCCGGCAGTCAGTGGATGGGTGGTGGAGATCGGCTGTGACGAGGACAGGGACATCGGGGGAGGCTGTCCTGGCTCCGACGGAGGAGCCAGGTTGAGCAGCGGGTGTTGGCAGGTGATGGAGGAGAAGATAGGGAGGTGGTGACGGCTCGGTGTTGGCCGGAGATGGGAGGAGGAGAGGAAGATGGGCGAATGCAGACGGGTTGATCGGTGGTGGGTCGCCGGTGTTAATGGTGGTGTAGAACTCTGGCAAGGAGGAGAAGGAGAGGACAGGGAATGGTTCAGGTGGCGAGGCTCGGTCGATGGCCTCCAGCGAGGTGGTGGTTGTAGGGGGAATCGGAAGAAGGAGGTAAATAGTACCAGGAGGGTCGGCTAGTTCTAGGTTTAGGGTAATTTAGAAAAAAAGAAAAAAGTGTCACGACCCGCACCCGGATATTCGGGCACGAGTACGTGGGTACGTCCAGCCTACGCCGCAGTGTCGGCGGTAGTACGCTGTCTAGGTCATAATCACAGGTAATTTTAAATCTATCTCATCCACAGTAAAGTAAATAGACAAGGAAAATAACAGGAATAAGAATGCTAAGATTTCATAATATTTAATCGGTGACAACCAAATCCACGGTTAATACAAAGCCAGAAGATAAATCGGGGACAAACCTGATTGCTGAAAGAAAATACTAGCTAACTGGTTGACTACTCCTCAAAAGTAGTCTCCTGAGTCGGAACCGGCTTCTTAACTGTATCACCTGCTACCTTATCTGGGCCATAAAGGTGGGGCAAAGTTCTCATCATCGCCTAAAACAACGGATCCAGTCAGGAAAGGAGCAAAGTACACAATGCACAACAAGATTTAACTAAATATTTGTGACAGGTAGAAAAGAACTGACTAAGCATCATGATCAGAATATGCATAATATTTAGTAAAGATTAACTGAGAATTAATGCTATAAATCAGGACTATAAGTAAAACATGATAAATTGCTTTAAACCAGGAATATGAGTAAAATAGGAATAAAATGTGACAGGAAATGTAACTGTAACAAGACAACAAGAACTGCAACACGACAAGAACTAGGTGCATGAACTTGTGTATTTAGAATACATAGTTGGCATGTAGGGGTTTATAAGGCTAATCTGGCCGTCATAGACGGCTATTAAATATGAATAATTGAGATCCGACTGAGGGTACAGTCGCGTACCAACAGCTATTAAACACGGCAGGGGGAAGGGTAAACTACATGCCTTCTAGTATTCTCCCACCCGATACGAAAAGTAAGACATGAACTCCAGTATTCAAGGCATGAAATCCAGTGTTCTAACACTACGTGTAATCATCAATGGTACTAGTAAAGCAAGAATTTTATTTATCATAATATAAAGATTAAACTTGAAGTGCAGGTACTTACCTGTTGTTTGGATCTAATTATAGTTTGTATCTCGAGGAAATTTCTAGAAATGTATCCAGATACTGAAATAAACATTACCATCATGTTCAGAAGATATCAAATAGCTAGAAACGCCTGTCCTTGGGTCCAATTTGGAGACAAGGGCAAAAACGGTAATTTTGGGCCAAAACGGGGTCCGCATGTGGGCCCGCTTTGCACCAAAAAATGTGTCAGGGTCAAAGGTCTCCAAATTCATCAAACTTAGTGTCAACAGGTCAGGAATGCTGATACGAACCCAACAGAACTTCCAGAATTGGATTTCGATGAGCCGATCACAAAATCGCCCGTCGAGCGAGGCTTGTGGGGCCCACGACACGCAATTTCGTCAACGTTCTCTGAATCGAACCAAACTTGACCCACAGGACCAGCGTATCGCTACGAGTCCGATGGCGTAAGTTTCGTTTCGATCCGACGTGTGTGCACGAAGTTAGGGTAAATTGCAGAAAAGTCGGATATGGGGCGATGTCCGCGGATACGCGTTGATCCCGGTGTGCACGCATACCCGAATCGACTTTCGTAAAATCCCACACGTCCGTATCAACGCTGCGCACGTATCTGTGAAGACCGCGTACGACCAAGTCGTCCCGTTTGGCGGGGCGTACCCAGTTCCGGGGTGAAACAGGGTCTAGTTTTTCCTGTTTTTGGATCGCGGTGTGCGATCACTACAGGACGCGATGCCCCGAGCGGTTTGTCCGGACACCGAGAGGGTCATACAAGCTTCACAACGCAATTTACAGAATTGAAAACGGAGCTACGAGGTGAAAGTTATGAGTACCTGAACAGGGCTCAGAAACCCGGAAATTCTCGTATTCGTGTCGTGTCCGACACGTGTCGACACGATTGGGGGAAAATTAGGGTTAGGGTTTGGTTTTGGAGTTCCGACGAGGGGACGGCGGCTGGGCGGCCGGACTGAAGCGGAGGGGGCTGGGGGCAGTGCGGCGAGGCGGCGACCGGGGCTCGTCGGCGCTGCGGGCGGCCGGAGGCGACTAGGGGAGCTGCCCGAGCTGCTGCTGTTCGTCGTGGTGACCGGGGGACGGCAGAGCGGGGCGCCGGAGGGGAGAAGATGGCCGGGGGAGAAGAGGGAGGGCCGGGGCTGCCGTCGGCGGGGCACGGCGGCGCTGCTAGGGCGGAGGAGCGAGGAGACGACGGTGGCCGGAGAGGACTCGGGGGGGAGTTATAAGGGGAGAGGGTGGTGGCGCGGGGCCGAGGGAGGCGGATGGGAGAGGGGGTCGTGGAGGGTGTGGCGCGGCGCTCGCAGCGGCGTGCGGAGCGGCTGCCGGCGGATGCGGCGGAGGGGGAGAACGGGTCAGGCGGCTGGGGAGCGGGTCCGGGCGGGTCGGGTTCAGGTGGACCCGACCCGACCCGTTAGGGCAACGGGCCGCGGGCTGGGCCGCAGGCCGGGCTGGGCTGGAAATGGGCCGGGTAATAAAAAAAAAAAATAATAATAATTAATCAATTTATTAAAATAAATAAATAATTAAATAGTTTTTAGGTGTTTTAAATTAGGTCCGGGGTCCAATAAATTCTAAAAAAATTACCCTAAGTCCAGTTTTCCATTTTACATCCAAAAATATTATTTTCATAATATTTTAATATTATTTATTAACAATAAAAATCATTTAATAATTAAAAACCCTGATTTTAATTATAGAAAATTCCCAGAAAATTCCAGAAAAATTGTAAAAAATCTCAATTTAAAATTCTTGCAAAATCTGGGGGTTTACAAAAAGGGAAGAAAATTGTTTATATATGTATGACATGGGTTGGGTGTTTGACCTAGAAATTGTGGACTTGGTCAACGCCCCTTGGGATTGGGCCTTGGCCTCACATAGGGATTTTTGGAGGCTATAATTTATATTGTTTAGAATGCAATACTAGAATTAAATTGGGGGGGGGGGGGGGGGGGCGATGTTGTGCGTTGCACATTCCAAAAAACATGAAAAAAATTTACATGAATGAAAAATAGGTTTTTTCATGTGTCAAGTCCAATGGTATGGACACCTCAATGCATTTTTGCATGAAAGCGCCCAATAATTGGAAAATTGCACAAAGATGGAAATTAGATTAAATTAATTAAAATTAGTGCGCACGGTGTTCTTGAATTAATTAGAAGTACATAGGGCTAAAATTAGGTGGGATGCAAGTATCATGGACATAAAGGACTCTGAGTAGAATATTATCATAAATTGGGTTGCACAAAATGGGTCAAGATTGTGTCTCAAATTTTGATTGGAATGCACAAGGATACAAAGTTAGAATTTATTTAGAATTACATAATAATGTTTGCGACGAATGTTCTGCGACCAAAATGTAGCACAAGAGAGCATAATTATTAGTTACACAAAGGTCAAAATAGAAGGCGGACACGTCTAGGATAAGGATGTAAGATTTGTAGGAAGGCAATGGCTAGTGTAGCTCTCCCAATATCGAAGCAATGGTATGGTGCGCTAAGTGATATAAATATTGTAAAATTAAATAAATGTCGTGTCCTATTTCCAATTGGATACAAACTAGCCCTAGTTTCTCCATCTATGCCCAGTAGGCCTAATTTTGGGTGAGGGGGTTTACAATCTACCCAGCTTAAAATAATTTCGTCATCAAAATTAAAATAGGGTAGGGTTTCTCCATCTAATCTTACTTGGTCACAATAAAAAAAAAGAATTGTAGCTTAAATTAACAATGCAATTTCTACCCAACTTAGAATTTATCCATCTATCACATAATGCTATACCTCTAAGAAAATATTCCTTAAATTATTTAATCATGTTATTCAATCCTCCAAAAGTTTTTAACACCAAATATATCACCTATGATATGCCCTTAATTACAAAAGATAGTCACCAAATACTACGGTTGGCCTACGGGTATATCTAGTACTATCTGCATATCAAACTTATACCAAGCACGAGCGTTCATCTTTCCGAAATAAGGAAAGATGGAAAACAATAATAAAGAGTACAAGGGAAAGGTAATAGAATACAAGTATGGGGATCAAGGCGATTAGAGAATTCAAAAGGGAATTGTCAAGGCAGTTGTGGATTAAAATCATATTTCATAGATTCTTATTCACATGCTCACATTAGCACAGTTATGTACTTGATATGATATGCTCTGACACGTCTACAGGTAAGTATATTCATCTAAGAAGCTAAGTCAATTTTATCTCAATCCACATAAGTAGTCATGTAAAGGGCGAACCAAGCGCACTAAGGTTGATCAGACCGTAATACACTGATTCTGAAATATATTAGTGTTCGACCCAATAATACATATATCATGATCAATCTCGATAGAAGAGTAATCTTGCAAAACTAGTCTATAATAGCAGCATAAGTCAAGGTAGTTTAGAAATATAAATACGCTAGATTATGATGAAAGAGGGTACAAAAATAATTTAATTTCACAAAGAAGATAAGACTCTACAGTCTCAACAGTTGTCATACTAACTTCGTGCCTAAGTCGCTAGTCGACCAAGTAGGGGTATGGTCCTCTAAGTTCTACAGTTTGGATAAACAATATCTTCTTATGCTAGTATACAGTCAATGTCATTCAGTTATACTTTATTAATGAGTCAAAAGACTATATGATACTAGGTTGTGAGGCATATTACCCAACTTAAAATAACTAACTAATACTGTAACTCAATTCAGGGGTTTCTTTAAAATAACCTGGTCCTTGTAAATAAAGTAGAACTCTTATTGGGGTACATATGAAAAAGATCTTGGTACTTATTAGGGTATCCTATTGCATTATATAGGTAATAACCATCTTAAGTCTTAATCATAGTGCTCATAGAACAAGTGTCAATAGAATGAATGAAAAAATTACTAGCCATCAAGGGAAAAAGGGAATATAACTCATATCGAGGTGGGGTACAAATTTCATAATTTAAAACTAAAGGATAAAATTATAATCTAAAAGAACAACTCAAACTATCAAGTTCTAACTACCAAGCACAAAATTTTAAAATTCAAGATTACAACTATAACCTTAGCAAGCTATATATCCTAACATAAAATAAAATCACTTGGCCTACAATCATAAGAGTTATGTGGCACGAGTTGGAAGATGAAGAAAAGAAGAACATAATTTAGTCGTCGCATAATTAGCGAACGTTAAGGTTGCAAAGGAACAAGATATGAAATTAAATAGAGAGACTCTTGATAATATCATGGTTCCTTAAGAAAATATGGTATGCTAATCTCTGTATTCGAGGATGATCAAGAAAAATATTCTATTCATTCCTCTTGGCTTCCTAAGGTACTGTTCTGCTAATATCAAGACAATAATCTAAATTTATAGTTCTCTAATACTATCTTACTATGAAAGTTAGGTTTAGTCCTAATATTCAATATTGGATTTCTATTGGTTCCTCAAGACTAGGGTCAAACAATATGGTCAAATTTCTAACTAACCCTAGTGGTATCTATACTTTCTCAAGTCATTCATAATTATATCAAGGGATAATGGTAAACCAATCTATAGATGAGGGATGCTAGGGTTCACTAGATATTCTAAACTTAGTGATATATCAATATTCTAGTTGTATTCTTAGTAGGTGTGTCACCCTAATTATCATCCTAACAACAAGGATTCCTATATTCTAGCAGAGGCTATACTCAAGGAACTATTAGGGAAGCACATGAATCAAGCATGATGCAATTATTTAGATAGAACAGATTGGAAGAAAGATGAGTCATAGTCAATTGTGGATGAGATCCTATACTCTATTCCTAGGTGCAGGATTGCTCGGTACAGTGACATACCCGAGACAATATGCTCTCGACCTGCATGGGCCACTACAAAAACATATCACGTCCCAGTCCCAAAATACGTAGGACTAGGACACATAAGCATGCCAGCTGCATGTATATGACAACTCTAATATATGGAAACCATAACATATGCGTACGATGTATAATGAACAATAATTTACAAGTGGTAAAACTATCACAAGTCACAGGGTATGAGCTAAACCTCATCCACAAAAAATCAAATAACTAAATAACCAATAACTAAGTATCTAAATCTCAATATGAAGTATCTAAGAATGATAGTTGGGTGGAAATAAATCCACTACCAAACTAGAATATATAAGTGCAATACAACAAATACAATATAAGAATATCAACTAACAACCACGGGGCTCAAAGAGAAGACCTCCTCGAAATATACGCAGCAAGTCCGGATCTGCGCTCCTATGAATACTCATGAACATCTACACCTGGAAAGG
Organism: Iris macrosiphon; assembly: GCA_036927795.1. Taxonomy (NCBI): domain Eukaryota; kingdom Viridiplantae; phylum Streptophyta; class Magnoliopsida; order Asparagales; family Iridaceae; genus Iris; species Iris macrosiphon. The sequence continues at coordinate 93,250,338 of JAYESA010000004.1, read as the reverse complement.
GACCAGGTCCTCAGAGGGACATAACAAGATATATAGATGTCATGCCCCAGTCCCAAAATATCGAGGGACTAGACACGTGGCAATGGCCAGCAGCACACACCGATGGACAAACCCAATTTAATGGATCCATCGGGGCATACTTAAGCTGTAATACAATGATCAGGGTATACTAATCTCATCCACAAATAAACACAGCTATATCAACAAAAAGTATTAAACAACAACCAGTCACAAGTAAATAAAATCGGAGAACAACTCGATATTAAGTCTGTTACAAATGTTCATTTAAACAGGAATAAAAGAGTTTAATTGCCATAAAAATTGAGCATAGGGAAGCAGATGTTCAGGAAAAGTCCTCAGCGATCACCTCGTCCTCAGGTACTGGTACTGTTCCGAGAAGTGCTCATGTTCCGTACACCTCGGGATAGATATCCTCTGCTAATCCTGGGGACATAATCCAGATCCAGGTCCTCAGGGGACATAGCAAGGTACAAGATAACTCAAGCCAAAATAAATGCAGTACAATAATAAATGAAACAATAGGGAAAACTATATAACCACTTATGTGAAATACAAGTTGAGAGCAACACTAGAACTTAGGCTGAGACCACTACAAGCTCTGTGTCGGGGAGCCGGTAGCAGTTATATTATGCTATGTATTTTACTATATTGTGGCACCATATATATATAAGCAGCCTGTAGCCTGTGTATTTCTCTCCATCCAATGTAATCATACGTCTCATATCCACGATGCCTCATGTCCATGTCACGTAAGATCATATCTAATGTAGTGAGTCATACTATGTCTATGAATATAATGTCTAGGAATATAATGTCTATGTCATAAATCCTGCAACCTACACAGAATCACCTTGAATATTTCAGAAAGATTCTGTCTCATGATTTGTGTCAGGTGTCCTGGGTATAACGTACTTGATAATACAAGTACGAGAATATAAAGGGTGTTGATATCCATCTCTAGGTGACGTTACACAACTCTGCGTACAGTGTTAGCACCCGACTATTAATCGGACACTAAGTAAGTCATACGGTCCTAGGTTTAAGCATGTACAACAAGTATATATGTCAAGGAAATAAGTAGCAAAAACTGTAGGATTTGGCAAGGTACACTTGCCTGGGGTTCCGGCTCCAATTGTAGCTCTGGCAGCAGTAGGATTTATAAGCAGTTCTCCGGTTGCTGAAATAGACATCACCATCAGATCTAGAAAATATCAATCAGCTAGAAATGCCTGTCTTTGAGTCCAATTTGGATACAGAAGCAAAAATGACATTTTCAGGTCAAGACGGGGTCCACATGTGGGCCGCTTTGCACCAAAAAATGTGTCAGGGTCAAAGGTCTCCAAATTCGTCCAACTTAGTGTCAACAAGTCAGGAACGATGATACGAACCCAACGGAACTTCCAGAAATAGATTCCGATAAGCCGTTTACAAAATCGCCCGTCAAGTAGAGCATGTGGGGCCCACAATACGCAATTTTGTCAACGTTCTCGGAATCGAACCAAACTTGGGTCATAGGACCAGCGTATTGCTACGAGTTCGATGGTGCAAGTTTTGTTTCGATCCGACGTGTGTACACTAAGTTACAGCGAGATTCAGAAAGGACGGATACGGGGCGTTGTCGGCGGATACGCGTGATTTCGGTGTGCACGCACATCCAAATCAACTTCTGCGAATCCTACACGTCCGTATCAACGGCGCGCACATTTCAGTGAAGACCGCATGCGACCAAGTCGTCCCATTTGGTGGAGCGTACTCAGTTTCGGGGTGAAACAGGACGTTGGTTTTCCTGTTTTTGGATCGCGGTTCGCGATCGCCACAGGACGCGATGCACCGAGCGGGTTGCATGGGCATCGAGATGGTCACGTAGCCTACGCGTCACAACTGACAAAATCGAAAATGGAGCAGCGAGGAGAGAGAAATGGGTACCTGAACAGGGCTCCAAAAACTGAGATTTTCTCGCGTCCTTATGTCAACTTGACACTGCTGTCCTGGCCGTGTCCGTGTCCGAGCTACTGTTGTGCCGTGTCCGAGCTAGGGCAGCTGTGTCCGGCCGCTGGGAGTGGGTGTTCGGGTCGGCGGAGGTCGACGAGGACTCGGGGAGGTTCAGGGCGGCCGGGCTCGAGGAGACGGAGGCGGAGATAGGGCTCGGGTGGCTCACTGGGGGCCGGGCGGCGCTCGGCTAGGGCTCCGGGGTCGACGAGGGAGGAGGAGCTCGGGGTCTGAGGGGTTCTGGGGAGACGGAGGGCCATGGCAGAGCGCTGGGGGTTCTGCGGAGGACGACGGTGGCAGAGGGAGGCGGGGCAACCGGTGGCGGAGAGGGAGTCGAGGGGGAGGATTCAGGCGGAGGAGAGGGGTTTTTATAGGGAAGGAGGAAGGCGGTGGGGCGGCCGGTACGGGAGGTGAAGGGGCGCCGTTGCGGGGGAAGACAGGGAGCTACGGGGCGTTCGGGAAGCCGAAGGGTCGGCCGGCGGAGGGAAGGCCAACGGTCGGCTCGGGCGGTTAGGGATTGGGAGAGAAAGGGTTGGCGGGTTTCGGGTTTGACGGGTCGGGTCGGGTTAGGCGGATCCGGCCCGATCCAATAAGAATTAAATACGGGTCGGGTCGGGTTTCGGGTCGCGGGTTAGACCCTGATCCGACCCACTAAGGATTTGGTTCAGTTTATTAAACTGGTCCGGTTCAGAAGTTTGGTTTGGTTTATTTAAAATAAACCCGGTTTAATTAGGGTTTATTTCGGTTTAATTATAAAATAGTTTTTAGGGTTTTAAAAATACTTCCGGGGTCCAATAAATTCCCGAAAAATTACCCTATGTCTAGTTTTTTATTTTACACCATAAAATATTATTTTTATAATATTTTAATATTATTTAATGATAATAAATCCTTTAAATTCAAAATACCTTAGTTTTAATTAATAAAAAATCCCAAAAAAATTCCAGAAAATTATAAAAAATCTAAATTAAAAATTATTGAAAAATCAGGGGGTTTACAATAGAAGCATGCCAATAAAGTACTAAAATAAATATCCAATGGATCGCTTAACCATCTATATGAATGCAGTTTGAGAACAACTTTCCAACAAGTGGGCTATCTGGCTAAAATAGGATTAACGTGACACTCTCGGAGAATCAGGGGTCTACAAAGTAGGTCGTCTTTTGAACGACAGAGGCTGCCAGGTAATATAGGGGTCATCACGACCGCGTATCTCCGGCAGAGCATACGGGTTACATAAAAAAAAAGTGCAAAGGAGCCCAAATGTTGTACTTGTTGTTCTCCCCACCCCATACTCTAAGCATGTCACATCCATGACACAATTTGATTCATAGCCTATCTTTAGTACAGTAGCCCAACCCTGCAACCAAATAAGGACAAGGATTGGACAACCATACTATAATAGGCTATGTCCATGGACTACTATAACTGCTAAGTCTTCTAGCATACAAAGTTTCTATCAGCAGTTATCCCTAACGCACGGCTCATACGTACAGGAGGCCAGACCTGTCACGCAGTCCATGATCTATATAAGACTCACACTCGTGCAACAGCTATGCCACGGCCAAAAAAATCTAATGATGCTTCATGATAATGGGGTGGTCTCATAAACAAGGTCAATGCATATACATAATAAAAATATATCACGATGACACCGTTGTTGCACCCAAGTTTCCTTGGACGCGCAGTTTATATATTAGTTAAAATATATGAACTAAAGACAGAAAATAAAGATGCATGCAACATATGGAATATGAATAACAATACAATGGCAAGGTATACTTGCCTGGCAAAAAAGCTGCGTAGTACCAATAACCTGCTCCAGAAGTCGCCCAGAAAAATCCAATATCCTATATACATATAACATAACACAATACAATATCAGTCATTACACTAGCACATACGCAACCATATCTACACTGGACTCGGAGGGTACACTAGGGGTGACACAGGTCAACTAACATGGTCAATTGTGCGTCTAGTTACGCGGGGGTCGCATCTTCAAATATTGTGCACAATCAGACAGTCAAACTAATACATCTATTGCTAGTACGTCAGTGTACACAAGGCAGACAATTCACAAGCGCTTAGGGTCAATAGGGTCAATGTAAATACGGAATAGCCCACAGTGTCCTAGGGTTGTACAGTCTAAACACATATTTAGTCACAATTATTATTTAGCATTTAATTACATATATAATACCTCCATATATTTATATGTATATATATATATATATCACTTTAATTCTAGTATGCGTATGTGTACGCGTACAAGTCATTAGGTTCACCGACGCGGGTCTGATGTCAACTAACTGAACATGTCTCGAAGTAATATGCTAAACCCTACACTATTTATACTAGCACACATAAAATAAAGGAAGGGGGACAGGTTCGAACCTCGGGGTTAGCGTGCACGGGCACGAGGATCAGGGGTGATTGCTGTAGGTCATCTTCGGCGAGGGTGACGGTCTATAATGACGAGGATGATGACGATATTAATGATGATTATTGAGGATTATAATATAGTGATTAGGGTGATTATTATAATAATGATGAAGGTTAAGGTAATGGTGAGGATTATGGTGATTAGGTGAGTTGATGATGGTGAGATGACGATGATGCGATGATGATGATGAGGTGATAATAGGGTGATGTTGGTGATGATGGGGTAATGATGTATGGTGGTTATGATGTATGGTGGTGATGGGGATGAGTGTGATGATGATAATGATTATGGTTATGCAGACTGCCGGAGTCCGGCCAGGGGGAGGTCTGGCCATAGAGGTCGAGCAGGGAGGAAGGGGGAGGAGTTCATGGTCAAGAAAGAGAAGTTGATGACAGGGATGTGTTATGGGTGGTGGTATTTCAGTTGAGGGGATAGGAAGTCCGGCATGGTGGCTGCTCCGGGAAGAGGAGAAGGTGCTCAGGCGAGAAGCTCGCTGTGACGAGGATGTGGCTGTGTTGAAGCAGTCGGGGAGGGTGAGAGGAAGTCGATGACGGGATGGAGATGGGTGGTCGGGCGTCCAGTCGAGAGGGGCTGCTGTCGTCGAGCTCCGACGGTCAGTAGATGGGTGGTGGAGATCGGCTGTGACGAGGACGGGGACGTCGAGGGAGGCTGTCCCGGCTCTAGCGGAGGAGTCGGGTTGAGCAGCGGGTGCTGGCAGGTGATGGAGAAGAAGATTGGGAGGTGGTGACGGCTCGGTGTTGGCCGGAGATAGGAGAAGGAGAGGAGGAGGGCGAGTGCAAGCGGGTTGATCGGTGGTGGATGGCCGGTGTTAATGGTGGTGTAGAACTCCGGCGAGGAGGAGAAGGAGAGGACAGGTAATGGTTCAGGTGGCGAGGCTCGGTCGACGGCCTCCGGCGAGGAGGTGGCAGCAGAGGGAATCGTAAGGAGGAGGAAGAAGGAGGTGAATAGTAGCAAGAGGGTCGGCTAGTTCTAGGTTTAGGGTGAGTAAAAAAAAGGAAAAGGAAAGAAAAGTTATTTATATATGTATGACTTGGGTTGGGTGTTTGACCTAGAAATTGTGGGCTTGGTCAACTCTCCTTGGGATTGGGCCTTGGCCTCACATGGGGATTTTTGGAGGCTATAATTTACATTGTTTAAAATACAATACTAGAATTAAATGGGGGGTGATATTGTGCGTTGCACATTCCAAAAATCATGAAGAAAATTTATATGAATAAAAATAGGTTTCTTCATGTGTCAAGTCCAATGGTGTGGACACCTCAATACGTTTTTGCATAAAAACGCCCAAAAATTAGAAAATTGCACAAAGATGGAAATTGGATTAAATTAATTAAAATTAGTGCGCATGGTGTTCTTGAATTAATTAGAAATATATGGGACTAAAATTAGGTGGGATACAAGTGTCATGGACATAGAGGGCTCAGATTAGAATATTATCATAAATTGGGTTGCACAAAATAGGTCAAGATTGTGTCTCAAATTTCGATTGGAACGCACAATGATACAAAGTTAGAATTTATTTAGAATTAAATAATAACGTCTGCGATGAATATTGTGCGACCAAAATATAGCACAAGAGAGCATAATTATTAGTTACACAAAGGTCAGAATAGAAGGCGGACACGTCTAGGATAAGGATGTGAGATTTTTAGAAAGGCAATGGCTAGTGTAGCGCTCCCAATATCGAAGCAATGGTAAGGTGCGCTAAGTGATATAAATATTATAAAATTAAATAAATGCCGTGTCCTATTTCCAATTGGATACAAACTAGCCCTAGTTTCTCCATCTATGCCCAGTAGGCCTAATTTTGGGTGAGGAGGTTTACAACCAATATACCTCCCTGAAGTAAGATATTGGAATTGGCTCTCTAGAGATGTCAGAGCTACATCTTGACAGAACTTTTTCATGAAGAGCTCTTTGAAAGATTCCCAAGTTAGTCCTGGTACTGAGATCCTGGGGTCCGTTCTGAACCAAGTCAAAGAAATGTCGAACGTCATGCACCCCGCTGCCTCTATCTGCGATCTCTCTAGAATCTGCGCCAGCTGCAGGTTTTGCTCAATGTCTTTGATCCAATCATCCGCATAAAGGATCCCTTTTGTGCCTTTAAAGTCCTTTGGTCCCATCCTCTTAAAGTCTATAATGGTCCCCGGCCTCGGCTGCTACAAGGTAAACTAAGGTGGTGTCATCTGTGGCTAGACTAAGGCAGCTCTCTCAACTTCTGCAAGCACGATCTGCTGAGCATTCTCAATGCTCTGCCTCATGACCTCTAACTGACGTTGTTGTGCCTCCATCATTTACTGAAAGAGCTCGAACTCCTGCGTCTGATCGACTGCGGGTGGTGGGGGTAGAAAATCCCCTGAAATTGTCGGTGCTGTCCTCTACACCGGAGGTGGTGCACCTCAAAAAACTGCTACAGATATGCCCACCTGCATCGGTAAAGCCGACCTCCAAAATATAGGTGCTGGAACATCGTCTGATGGTGCTCCCTCAGAGGTGATGAAGTGACTGACCGTGCCATCGCAGCACCTGAGCACTGGAAACGCATCTTCGACGGCATCATGAAGATAGATTGAACAAAGGAATCAATATTGAGTATGATATAATATCATTAAAGAAGGAATGATTTTATTCAAAGTAAAGCAATCATTCAATAGATAAGGATAGCAAAACAAATATTAGAAATGTTTCTTAGTTGTGATTGAGTAAACCCTCAGCCTAAATCCTATTTCCTAAAGCAGACTCGTAGCAGTACTCTAAGTGAGCTCTACTAAGATATCGCTCTAATTGTGACTCTAATGACCTGCATGAGACACCACTAAAAATGTGTCACGATTCGCACCCGGTTATTCGGGCATTAGTACATGGGTACGTCCATCCTACGCCGCATCATCGGCGGTAGAATGCTGTCTGGGTCAACTCTAACTAACTATCATCTCAATAATATATATGGTACCTGTCAATCATCTCAACTCCAAATGGAGGAATAATATGGTATCTCACAAATGTAACTATACTCAATCATAATGCAAACTAAGGAAGATAAAGCACGAATGTAATAACGAAAAAAAGAATGAAGATACAATCAACAAGTCTGAAATAATATACATGCCATGAATCTCAAAATACAGTCTAATACAATCCACCAAAATAAACTAAACCTCCTCAGGCTCTGCAACTAACTCCTCCTGGTCTATAGGAGTATCCTCTAAAAGTACGCCCTCCTGTGGTCCGTAGAATGTAGGATACTGATCTATAAGCCAATCACTAGAAAATATATATCCAGTCAGGATTGGAACGAAGTACATACCTCTGAAAGCAGTTTTAATAATATAATCGAGCATATAAAACAGATAATAGAATTGAATACAAGATAACTAAACATATGAATGAAATAAACAAAAAGAAACAGGTAATATTCTGGAATAAAGAACTAACAATATGAATATTATAAAATAAAAACTAGGTCCTGAGGTCCTGAGCAAGTATACAGTTCTAGAACATGAGGTATATACACTATTATGAAATAAAAACTAATAGAAAAATATACCCACCTGAGGTCCTGAGCAAGGTGTCTTTCGATGTCCAAGCTGGTGTCACACAGACCTATATATGGTATATGTATCAATACAAGGTGCTGGAATGAAAGTAAGTTAAACTATTACAATTCTAGGTTATATAGTCATTTCTAAGTCAAAATAGTCAAACTAGGTCAACTCTAGGTCAAACCAGTCAAACTTGGTCAAACTAGATATTTCTAAGTTGTATGAGTCCAACTCTAGGATATCAGGTCAATATACTATGTAACTAGGCCATACTAGCTAAGATAAGATACTAGGATACACAAAAGACCGTATCTCAGGATACGCAAATTTTTGATATAAAAATACTAATATATATATATATATATATATATATATATATATATATATATATATATATATATATATATATATATATACAAGACAATACATATAGTATCTAAGCTAACTAATGTAAAGCGGATACCTTGGCCTTAAACCAAAGCGTATCTCACCAACCTACACACCTATCTCGATACTCAAACTCAATACCTTGATTATCGGCCAATACCTTGATATTACTTTAGTATCCCAAGGTAATTCAAATCCTTATTGTATAGCTATCACATAGCTAACCCCCATATACTAAACTATATGCCAAATATATACTAACTATGAAATACTACAACTACTAACATATATACATACCAATACATACCTACTAGCTTAACATATAATACATACTAATACATAGATATATATACCTACATCTTAACATATCAATTACTAATATACAATACCTACATATATACATATAGCTAAACCATATGCTAAATATTCGAACTACCTAGACTAACCAACAACTACTAACCAACTAAACTCACTGAACTAACTACTAACCCAACTAGTTGAACCCTCTACTAAAACTAACTGCTCTACCACTACCTAACTGCTAACCATACCTTACCTTGATGTGCCTTGCTGTTGCTGCGGATACTGTAATTTTTGTTGTTCTTCAGTGTTTGTTGGCTCGAGACTGCAGTGGTTGCTCTTCTGCAGTTGGTGATGCATTGCACAAAACTGGCTGCTGCATTTTTTGCTTCCCCTTGCTGTACTCCCTGTGCTTGCTGCTGAATGCAGTTTGCTTCATATTGATTGCTGTGCAGCAATCTGCTACTGCTTGCTCATATTTCCACTGCTGCACAATCTTGTTGCTTATGCTATTTCTGCTGAGCAGTTATGGCTGCACACTGCACTTACTACAGCTTGGCTGCACATACTGCAGCAACATGCTGTAAACTGCTTGCTGAATGTGACTGAATGCCTTGCTGTGCATACTTCCTGCAGTGTTGCTCGATTTGCTGATGCTGCCCCTCTGTTGATTTTACTACTGTGCTAATATACTGATCTTGCTGCAGTGCATTCCCTGCATTCAGTTGGCTGCACACTGGAAACTGCTTCCCCCTCTGTGAGTAGTTGATGCCCAACTCTCTCACTCACTGCTCATTCACTCTCTATAAGCACATAGAACACACACATACATATATATACTCTCCTATATGTATCAACCTATATATATATATATACACTCCCACTCATCTATACATAGATATATATATACAAACACACATATACTCATATATATATATATATATATATATATACATATACATATAGGTACAACTATATACTTAGTTACATGTACTCATAGATACATACACATATAAATAGATATATATATATCATACATAGTATATTACACAAGTCCCATGGAATTAAGGGTAATGAAACAAACACGTGGAGTGCACCGCACCCGTATCACGCTCATTCTATGATACGCTTGCGATACCGCTCTACCACACAATCAAACATATCCCGAAGGACACGGGCAAGTCTAAAATATTAATTATGAATGATACGAACAATAATTAAATCAACTACGTGTCCGTATCAAGAAGTGACATGCATAAATCGTCGTGTCAGAGGAAAATCCCAAAAAATAATCCGTATCGCCAAATTGACGGGATACGGCCTACACGTACCCAATTATGGACATGACACTAGTCACAAACAATCAAATACACGTCAAATTGATCTAATTGACCAATTGACAAACACCACATGTGTCAATCTCGAAATTTCCCCAAAATTGATACAAAAACACCCAAAACTTCCTTTATAGGCCTCCTATGAACCTAATTCCAATTCTTATGGGTAGCCTATGCATGTGGAGTAGTTTTTTATGGTTAAATCTTAGATTTAGATCCTAATAAAAGAAAAAACTGAAATATACCTATTGGGAGATGGATTTCTAATAAAAATCCTCAAATGATGAATGTAGCCTCCTCCTTGTAGATCCTTGCTTTCTTCTTGTAGATCCTTGTTCTACTAGCCTCCAATAAAGAATAGGAAAGGAATTGGGAAGGAATTTGAGTATGAATTGGTATAGGAGTGAAGAATTTGGAAAGGGGAAAAATTCTAGATCTACTTGGAAATAGAAAATGAGAAGAGAGACTCTCTCTCCTCCTAAAGGTGGCCGGCCCTAACCCCTCTCCCAAGATATTATGAAATATCCAAAACACCCCTTGGGACCTCTCATGAAAACATTAATTAAGGAGGGAAGGTTCTAGTCTAATGGTTTCACTAATTAACTCATCCTCCTACTGAATGGGCCTAAATATTGGACTCAAACTGAACTAAAATAAATGTTGGATCCATGGGTCTAAACTAACTAGTTAGGTCCACTACACAAGTCCAAAATAATCTAGCATCTAACAATCAATAAATAATATAATAAATAAATAATTATACATGCGCAATATTTAATATAATAGATCCTAAAAATAAAAATATTCATGCCAATTATCAAACTACCCTTGGTTGAAAAAGTGAGGATAACAGTGAGATACGTGCATTGAAGCACCTGAGTTCACCATCCAAGAGTTTTCATCACAGACGAGGTTCATATCTACCTCTTCATCTATAATGATCAGATAGCCTCCATGTGTCGAGGCCGCTGCTGTAGTGTTCTCGTCCTGCTTTTCCTTGTCGTCCTTCTTCTCTCTCTTTCAAGCGAAACTGTTCCGCTTGATGTGGCCCTTCTTGCCACAATGGTAATACTCTGAGTCCTCGAACCGATCCTTTGACCTTCCCATGCTTTTGTCTCTGCCACCGCCTGGATCCCTGCTTTTATCCCTTCTCCGGCTCTCTGAAACAAGCGTCTCTGAGTGGGATGTAGATGAAGTGCCCTGAGAACATCTCCGCATCTCTTCATTCAGTACCCCGCTCTTGGAAAACTCCAGACTGACCACGCCTTACGGAGTAAGAGTGATCATAGACACTCGTACGTTCTCCCACGAGTCTGACAATGTACACAGCAGCCATAGTTCCAGAACCTCGTCGTTGAACTTTACTCCCATCGAGGATAGCTGGTCAACCACGCCGTGCAACTCACTCAAATAATCCGTAATGGATGCCCCATCTTTGTACCACAGACCCATCATCATCCGGATCATGAACAATTTATTTACCCCAATCTTTTTCGTATACAAAGATTCTAGCTTATCCCACAGTATCCTCGCGTGCTCAATACTGGCAACATGATTGTACACGTTCTCGTCAACAAACTTCCTAATGTACCCATATACCTGTATATGTTCGAGCTTCCAATCATCTTCAGATTTGTCACTGGACCTCTCGGAAGCAAATACCGACATATGCAGCTTCTTAAAAAATAGCAGATCCTTTATCTTGCTCCTCCAGTAGTGATAGTTGGTACCGTTCATGTTTACCATGCACACCGGCTTTGCGCCCATCTCTCCTCCCTGGTTTTTCTGTCAACTCCTGACACCCTTCTGAAATTCTAGAACTTGGCTCAGATACCAAACTATTGGAAATGAAATACGGAAACCGTTCCCCAAACCAGAGAGTATCTGCGAGGGAACTGAGCAAAACGTACAAACCAAAAAAGTCCAAACATAAATTGTAGACACAAAGATTTTTACTTGGAAAACCCAGATGGAAAAAACTACGAGATAATCGGAGTCCAACCTTGAAGAACCTTCACTAATGAAATAAAGAGAATACACCCTCTACAAGCTCATCACTGATCAAACACGGATCGCCGCAACTCTTTAGAACAGAAAATAGATTACAACCACGAAGAAAAAAGACAATGAGAAATATTCCAAATTGATCTCCTTTCCCGAAATGGCCCACAATCATTCTTTCTCCTCTCCAAATTTGCAATGGCACTCTTGCCACCTTTTTTCTCTCTTTTTTCTCATGTTGTTGTATATTGCATGAGCCTTTATATAAACCCATGCATGAATTAGGGTTTTCATATGAAAATCTATATATGGAAGCCAAAAATATATGTGGAAATCCAATTACATTCAATCATATATTTAATGGAAATCAAATCATAAATTAACTTACCATAAATTGAAAATCCAATTATATGGAAATTTAATATATGAAAGATCCAATCATAAATATATAATTATAGTCAAAGATGAAATTCCAATATAATATTTGCTTACCATAAATATTCTAATACACGGCGCTCGATGCACTTTTCGAGCTTTTTCGACACACGGATGGTGCTCGTCGCACTCCACGATAATCTCCACATAGGTTGGAAACCTTACCCACTTCGACAATATGCCTACCTATCTCAATCATACTTTCATTTCCCTTATTCCCAAGGTTTCCAATCCTTCTACTCCTTCTGATTTTGTCCTATCTCATTGTGTAATGTCATCTACAAAACTGTTACAAAAATTATTGCTAATAGAATCAGACTTTACCTTCCTAAGCTTATCAACCCCTTTTAAAACGCTTTTGTTCCTGGGAGGAAAATTTGTGATAACATTATCATTGCCCAAGAATTATTCCAATCCATATCCAAATGTAGTCCTTTGCATAGTGCCTTTGCACTTAAAATCGACATGGCCAAGGCTTACGACAAACTCAGTTGGTCTATGATTAGCCAAGCTCTTATTGGATTCGGTATGTATGAAAAAATCCTTGACTTGATTATGAAATATTTCACGACTGTATCCTTCTCCATCCTCATCAACGGTTCACCCTCTTCTACATTCAATCCCAACCGTGGCATTAGGCAAGGATGCACACTCTCCCCATATCTTTTCATCTTATGAATGGAGATCCTCTCGAAACAAATTCTCATCATGGAGCAATCGTCCTTATATGCCAGCTTCAAATTTAAAAACAACCCCCATACCTATTCCCATTTGTTTTTTGCTGATGACATAATTCTATTTGGTGTCTGCTCTATCCACAACTTCCTTATGATCAAAACAATCCTTCAAGAATTTGAATCGATGTCTGGGCAACAAGTTAACTTCAGTAAGTCTTACATCCACTTCTCTAGCAAATTGGATGTTTATATGCGCCAAGTCCTTCTTGACATTCTCCGGGTTCAACTTATAGACAAAAATTATAGATACCTGGGACATAACCTGCTTCTGTCAAAAAAAAAAAGAGTCAGTACTCATGCCAAATTGATCGAGTCATGCTACTCTAAATTACTGGGATGGAAGGGCAAGTGTCTCTCTCACTCTGGGAGAACCGTTCTCATCAAATCGACCCTCTCCTCTCTCCTAACATTCTACCTTTCTTCTTATCTGATTCCTAAACATGTTACAAGAAAGCTTGCCCAACACCAAAGGAATTTTTGGTAGGGAGGTTTAGAACAAATCAGGAAACTCTATTTCACCGCCTGGTCTACTTTTACAAAACCTAAAGACCAAGGGGGACTTGGTATCTGGAATCCAGAGACCACTAACCTGGCTTTGGTTACTAAGCTGGTTTGGCAATTTATTTCTAATCCTACATCAGAATTGGCAACTTTATTGAAGGATAAATACCTTAAGAATGGAGATTTCTGGACGGTGAGAAACATACCAACTTTCTCTTGTATCTGGAATAGCATTCTTCATTGCAGATCTTACCTCTTCAACAACGTATATTGGTCAGTTGGGGACATAACTTATATAAATATTTGGACTGAACCATGGGTGCCAAATCTACCATCGTTTAAAGTTTTTGGCTACGAGGGAGCTAACAGTCAGGTGTCTAGAGTTTGTGAACTTTTTATGCACAACTGCTACAAATGGAATACTACATTAGTGTTCAACCTATTCCCTCCTCATGAGGCCCAAGCCATCACTTAGATTTCGCTTGATTCTTCTACGAGCACGGATAAACTAGTCTGGATTCATACAGCTAATGGAGTCTTCAACACCAAGTCTGCTTATAGGCTTATCAACGACATTGGATTGGAGGGAAGCTCACGTGCAGATCCAGACTTCAACAAATGGAAATTGCTTTGGAACCTCCATCACATATACCCCAGAGTACTCATGTTCATTTGGAGAGCACTTACAAATTCTCTGCCAACGGGGGACAACATTCACCGACGTCTTCTACACATTAACCCCACATCTCCATTATACAAGGTATGTATTGAAACTCTAGACCATCTCTTCTTACACTGCTCTATTTCAGGTGCTATTTGGTCAACGACAAGTACTGCTCTACAATTCTTGCATCAAAATTCCAAAATTCGAAGCTTTGTCCAAGCCATTCTATCTGAAGGTGATCAAGCTATCATTACCAAAAGCTTCTATCTGATGTGGTCTGTATGGAAGGCCAAAAATGATGCAATCTTCAACAATAATATATCCTTCGAGAGGCATGCAACCTGTATAAAAAAATCAGTAACAAAAAACAATTACCTGGAAATTCTTCTTCCCAAACGGGTTTGACACAAATTGAAGTGTCCTGGATACCACCTCAACCAGGTTTGTGGAAATATAACTTTGATGGTGCTTACTGTGATAACAACATGAGTGGGTCAGCCATGCTTAGAGACAATTAAGGTCAATTTAAGGGAACCACCTCTAAATACTATGATGGAGGCTCTCTATTGGAAGCGGAAGGATTAGCAGTGAAATTGGCTATGGACCTTTGCAAGAGCAGACAAAATATGAAAGTGATCATTGAAGGCGATTGTAAAGCTTTACTTGATGCCATCAATAACAAACAACACAACGTACTCTGGCGAGCGCGACATGCCATAGAAGAAGGGTGAGCTACTGTAGGCTTCAATAATAATATATCCTTCAGTTATGCCCCAAGATCAGCCAATTCAGTGGCATACAATTTAGCTTCTCATGCTTTAGAGTTTAATCAACCTTCTTCGTTGTATGTATTTGAAGAAATTCCCCCTTGTATTCTGCCTCATATAATTCATGATATGAGTAACAATTGCTCTTCAGGTTCGCAATTCAATTAAGTCATTTTAGCAACAACAAAAAACTTTGTTATTATCCTAATAAATTAGAAATTTAAGATTTTGATTAACTAAAACTTATCTCTTTACTTTACTTGTTTATTGTCACTTTGTTTTTTTTTACCCATACGTTACGATTTACTTATTGAAATTATATTTATGTTTATCTAGTAGTTTAATCATATAGTAATATAGATCTAGATATATATATATATTTTTCTCTTCAACTTTAAATTTTATTTAATTTAAAAAAGATCATATATATAATATTATCATAATTTCTTGTATCTTTATATTTAATCACCTATTTACTTATTTAATTTAACTAAAGCATGAATCTTACCAATAAACTTTCTATAGTGTCTTATTAATTTACTTGAGAAACTTTCCAAAGTAAGTAACTATGGTATTGAACTATTATGTTACTAACACTCTCTATCTTAGTTTAGGCATAGATTTTAAAATATCCTAAATTAGGGACAAGGGGTTTACAGGGGGTGTCCCTGGGAACTGAACACTAGAGAAATAACAGCAGCAGCAACAATGATGAAGAGGGAGACATCAGGTCTGTTTAGACCTGAGTATAAGAACAGTTGCAACAACAACATGAAGTAGCATTAGCAGCAGTATCAGAATACATTGGTGACTTGGGTGATCGGGTTAGAACAAGTTGAGGGGTTTTAGATAGCACCAAATGGAAGAAGCAGTATCAACATCAGACCTGGGTGAATACAAGCAATAACAGCAGAAATAAGGTTAAGTAACAGCAGCAGTAGGAGCAAGACACCACAGATTTTTGGGGGTGTTGTTGTTGCTTGAACATCAGTGAATAGGGGGGAAGGATACAAGACTGTCTCAGGCCTGATAAGGATAGGGTAGTAGCAGTAACATGCAATGTAAGGGGATTAAATAACAGAGGGAGTTGCAGTAGCAACAACACTGAGTGTATACCACTTGTGATGTAGGGTAAGTGTATAAGTGAAGACTAAGTATCTAGGTATTGAGTGTCAAGATAATTGCTAGGTATTAAATATACTAAGGTTATTAGTATATAGTGTAGAAGCATGAAAAATCTACACCATGCATCTTAGTGACTCAACTCCATGCGCCTCAGTGACTCAGCTTCATGCGCCTTATTGACCCAGTTCCATGTGTCAACAGTCTAAGTGGTGTTTCACGTGCCCGCAGTGCCATGCGTCATTACACATCTTAGTGTCTCATGTACCCGCAGTGTCATGCGCTACTACGCATATTAGTATCCATGTGCCTGCAGTGCCATGTGCCACTACGCATCTTAATGTCTCATACGCCGATAGTGCCACGTTCCACTATGCATCTTAGTATGCGCCTGCAGTGTCATGCATCATTACCCCTTCAAGTGCTCTTCATACGCCAAGTGAAAGTATTCCCAAGGTGCATCCAATAAGGGCATTATACTTGTCATGAGTATTATGGACGACAGCAACCCCAGATCTCAGCTTGACACGTGCAGCCTTAACGATGTATGTGCCTGCAGTGCCATGCGTCAACATACAGCCCGTGTACATGTGCCTATGTAAAGCCTTCCTAAGGCTATAAATAGTGGGCGTATCCCACATGCAAGCAGCCGTATCTACACGTAAAATAGACACACATAGAGGTAGCGTCCACACGTGGAAGAGGATGACTAGAAGACAGGTGCGCCCCTAGAAGCCTCATCAATCTCCTTGGTCCCGGATCGTCAACGGAGTAAAGAAGCCACTGTAGTGCTCGATCTCCACCGTCACACTTGCTTAGATCTTTCTTTTTGTACTTAGATCCTCTTGTATAGGTATTCTCTTATACTCTTTGTTAAATCATAATAAATAAGAGTTTTACACCTTCTATCATAAAATTCTATTTTTGCGATGTCGCCAAAAATAGCGACTCTGCTAGGGATGGGCATCTCCTCCAACGAGAAGTTGGTGACGCAATCCGAGGTGACCAAGTTAGGTTTGACTCAGAGGATGTTGGTCGTTCGCTTCGACCAACAAGCGTTCAAAGATATGTTGGACAAGCATAGCTCTCCAATGAGACTCCTACGACCTCGCAAGACTCGCAAAACTCGGAACGTTAGTGCCGCTGTACCAAACTCAAAGTTGGTACCGATGCATCGTCAACCCACGTCACAGTTGCACCAGTGGTTGACTTGTACTCTGCCGACAAGACGAGTCCCTTGCTAAGGCCAGCACGACCTTAAAAAGTTCAAAGGATGTGGGTTGCTAAGGCCGCTGTGCTGAACCCCAAATTTGCTCCAGAAGTGCCGCCAACCTTCGTTGTAGGTGCATATAAGGTTGACCCATATCCTGTCTCCGTCTCTGAAGCTGCGCTGGAGAAGAACCGCGCCAAGTCCCACGATGCGCCCACACAGTACCGTCTAATCCAGAAAAGATGCGCTGATCATAGGTGCATGGAACCTCCTCAAAGCAAGACTGTTGCTAAGGGCTCGTATATCCCTAACCTGGATTCCCTGTACTATGCGCCCAAGGACGTTGGCGAAAGAAAACCCAAAATACCCCAAGCTATGCGCGCTCGAGGGGCTGCGTCGTCAGCTCTCCAAAAGTATGTCCCGTTGTCTGTGACATGCGCTGCTAATAGAAGACTATATAGGGCTCCCAGGTGCTTATGTACCTGTCTCCGTCTCTGAAGCTGCGCTGGAGAAGAACCGCGCCAAGTCCCACGATGCGCCCACACAATACCGTCTAATCCAGAAAAGATGCGCTGATCATAGGTGCATGGAACCTCCTCAAAGCAAGACTGTTGCTAAGGGCTCGTATATCCCTAACCTGGATTCCCTGTACTATACGTCCAAGGACGCTGGCGAAAGAAAACCCAAAATACCCCAAGCTATGCGCGCTCGAGGGGCTGCGTCGTCAGCTCTCCAAAAGTATGTCCCGTTGTCTGTGACATGCGCTGCTAATAGAAGACTATATAGGGCTCCCAAGTGCTTATGTACCAGAAGTGGGTCAAATCTTAGAGCCTTCTCGAACCCACTTGGATGTCGTAGTTGCACCTAAACCAAGTCGGAGAATAAATATTGCTATGACAAACCCATGCGCCCAATCTACCTGCGCGCATGTAGTGGGTCCATTTTGCCTTAAGTCTTCCATCAATGATCCAGTTGCAGTTTCTATGGAAGAACTAGGTCAGGGAGCAAATATACCACTCTCACCTCCATGGGCAAGGCTCGTCCAAGCGCATGAAATGGGGGTAAAAGTGAAGCTTCTATCATCTGATTTACGCAACATGATTAGTCACAAGCATAATACGAGAGAGGCTACCCTCGCACATGATGTGTCCTCTAGCAGACAAACTTGTGCCAATATCATTATCAACTATTGCTGCTCAAAAGCTCCAGTTCCTCCAGCCATATAGTCGGTGTTCCAGCGACTACATCCCGCGACACCGACCCGACGACATCCTCGAAGACCTCTACATGACGAGAAGGAACTGTCCGTTGCTCCATGTTGCTTAACATGGAGGTCCTCTCCCGTGAAGAAGATCTAAAAAAAAGCTCGCATAACCTAAGTGTGTCGGTCAGCACACCACAAAGTCGTCCGAGGACTAACAAACAAGTACCTATCGTGGGAGGATTCCAAGGGACACGTTCGAGAGTAAGGGCTGGAAATAACTATACCTCCCCGAACCAAACTTCGACCAGAGCTAGGGGTAGCAGTCTCCTGGTGTTCCATAATAATCCATCCTTTCAAGAGGACAATGGGTCTCTACATACGGATGACAACTTGGTTGTGGATAGCCATGCCTCCCCGAATCAAGCTTCAGCCAGAGCTGGGTATAGCAGTTCCCCAGTGTTCTATTATAACCCATCCTTCTAAGAGGATAGTTAACCTCTACACACAAATGACAGCTTAACTGGGGGTCTCCATCCACTCCAGGATGAGCCTACAACTGAAACTGGGGTGGCAATCCCTCCAATAATGAAAGTGATGCGACACTACCTACTCTCCCTGAGGACAGTGATACTCCGATATCGGAGGCAGAAAGTGAAGCATCTGCCTTCCCGTCCGTCTCCTCCTAGTTAATGCCAGTGTGCATGGCAGGAGACGAACATAGCATTGAATCCGGCAACCAACAATGCCTCGAGACACTCGAAGCCATGATGCAGGCTTTGAGTACTTTGATGCAGACTCTGACTCATACAGTGCTAGAGCTCAGGGAAAGTATTTCCCCAACACAGTTGCAAGCGCCAGGACGAACAAACGAGGAACCCGATGCGTCTGATCTTGATCCTTAGGTTGTAAGCAGTCAAACAGAACCTCGATCCTCTGCTCCCCTTTTGATAGACGATATCCAGGAGACTCTCAAGGACCTGCGTGCCCGCATCAATGCTCAAAACAACCAGGACAGGCTCCAGAATCTCGGGATCCGGCAACCAAATCCTCCTGAATGGGACAACGTGGTATACCCAAGTATAAGCCATTATCTCTAGCTTCTTTTGACGGGAAGACCTCACCTCATCAGTACATGAATACTTCTAGTCGACCATAGGCTTTTTACCTCGGGATGACGCCTTAATCACCAACTTGTTCGTTAGGGCCCTATCCAGCGTCGCCTTTGAGTGGTTCTGTAGCCTCCCAGACAAATATATCTCCTCCTTCGAGGA
Source organism: Iris macrosiphon (assembly GCA_036927795.1). Taxonomy (NCBI): domain Eukaryota; kingdom Viridiplantae; phylum Streptophyta; class Magnoliopsida; order Asparagales; family Iridaceae; genus Iris; species Iris macrosiphon. Next base: position 93,230,383 of record JAYESA010000004.1, on the reverse strand, counting down.
CCTAAAGTCTTTGATCCTCACACGATTCTATGAAAGAGAAATGGATATGACCATGTGCTTCCTGTTAGACATCACCCAAGGGGAAAGGGAACTCGTACGAAATTACATCAATCATTTTCGGCAGGCGGCATTGAAACTATCTTCGAATATTTTTGAATCCATGCTGATGGATACATGCCGAATGAATCTTCTACCAGCAATAAGACTCTGGACGACGTCTGGCCTATTCAATAATTAGACGACATTTATCATAAGTGCCACTGCTGTAGAGAATAGCGCAAAATACGTCCGCTTATTGGGATTTTAAGCTCCCAATGCTGAAGACAAGGAAAATCATCTTTTTACAGCCGCCAATAATTGTAACGGTAAAGGGAAGTAGGCCCTGATAGTCAACTTGTCCAAAAGACCGACCTCACCTGTTGCTAAGACGGCAGAGCCACCTATAGTACCGGAGACTTACTCCTTTAATGACGATGATGTCATGGAGATCTTTGAAGTATTGATGAAGGGTATAACGACTAATTGACTCTAAGCTACAACGACAACAGGTGCCTCGACGAGGCAGGCAAGGTAGACAATCCTAAGTACTGCTACTATTATCGATATGTCCACCATGCCACGCGTGACTGTTATATATTAAAAAGACAGATACAACGACTAATTGACTCTAAAGCTCTCTCAGTGGACTATGAGGACAAAACAGTCACTGTAAACATGGTGGCTCTCCAATTCGGCACTTTTTCGACAACTGAGGCTCAAGATGGTTATGTCCCTATTCCTAGGACAACCATAGAGGTCGTTAACCTTCCTCCAGCCCGAGCAGATGGTTTAGCTCCCCTCACTACTCTAAGAGGCTAAGTCATGTGGGTCTATCCCGACCTCGTCCCCAAAATGACACAACAAGCAGTGCCTTCTATTTCTAAATCCAAAGAAATGAAGACCAAGTCATGTCATGTGGTCTCTCCATCCACAGACGAAGCTCTCATTGGCGTAACTAGATCAGGTCCCGCTTACCAACGCGACTATAACGGTCACGAAGATGGTACACCCCCAATTGTCCCATCTCCTACCTCTGATTTAGGTCTATCCTAGCTTCCCGCAGTGGACAAACAAAAGCAGAAGCAGATGTGTTTCAACAAACCTCTACAAAAGGACATGACTCAAGGCTAGAGAAGCTATACAACTTTGACATTTTGGCACAAATGGCCAATACTCCTGCAAAGTTATCTCTCTTTGAGCTCCAATATCTCTCCAAAGAGACTCGTCGCGCTCTGAGCGAGACATTACAAAATGTTGACTCTTATTTGACCCGAGTCAAGCCACCAGCCGAAGACCCTGCTCCATGTATCTACTGCAACAGTGTGATGGAAGCGATCCCTTATATCACATTCTCTCAGCAGGATATGTTACTAAATAATTACAGACACGATCGCCCTTTATATTGCACGAGATATATCTGAGCCATTAAAATGGATCAAATGCACATTGACCCCGGCTCATCCCTCAGCATTATCCCACGGAGACTGCTACAAACCTTGGGAATACCGATGCATCGGCTAGTAGCCACCAATACCATCATCAGCGGCTTCCACGCTGGAAGAAGTTACCCTCTAGGCAAGATTCGTCTGATGTGACTGATTGGTGATCTCCGCACAGAGGTGACCTGCTACGTTATTGACATAGAGGTATCTTACAACGTCCTGTTAGGATGCCCTTGGATACACGAGTTTATGATCATCCCATCAATGCTCCACCAATGCTTAAAATACGTCAATACAGATGGCGTGGTCAAAACAGAATTTGTCGAGGTAGATCCTTTTAAAGGGGTCGAGGCATATTACTCTGACTCGGTCCTTTACAAAAAAAAATTACCTAGATGAAAAAGGCAATAACACCGATGATGAGGCCGATATGGCTAAGATACTGGAGATCCCCTAAGAGCCCGTCTCAAAGGACTTCCTCCCCGTACATCTGCCCCCTAGAAGTTAAGCTTCGCAAAAAAGTTTCCGAACCTTTGGTGGTCAAGCTCCAGGGACAGAGATATCTTCCAGACAAGAGTTCCCCGACCACGAAAACTCCAGGGCAATTGGTGGTCAAGCTCCACAGAAGGACTCCGGCACCACCAACATCACTAACCATCATCGAAGAAGATAAACTGGAAGAGTATGTCACATCATCTATCCATATACCATCCTACGATGACATAATCCTTTTAGAGAAGATACCATATTTCCTCAACAAAGGCCTATCTTTGAATTTCTCTATTGTCGCACATTGGAGCGTCGCATACGCTTTAAAGCAGGGTATAGTTTTACACCTTCATACACAAGTAGCTACTACTCATGCAGTCAACCGGATCTGCCTCAGCCAAGACATATGCTTCATCATTCCAGCAAGAAAGAAAGGGGACAAACCCATCATCTTCAAAAAAATTGAAGGTCGCCAGGATTTCGTCTATGGAGAGCCATAAGCGAAAAGTGGTCGAATGCAACTTCACCGCTATAGCATACAAACTAAGCGTATTCTCCAGAAGATGGGATACGACTTGGAGAACAACCAAGGCCTGAATTACGGCAAGGGGCGATGCTTACCACTATATCAACGAACCGGTAATGGTTTGGGGTATATCAGTCCTCCCACAACTCCTGAAGACTCGGGAGAGAAAAGTGAAGTACAATCTCACTCGTCACAGTCTTTCGCTTGGGACTCAAATACCAACATTGAGGACTTACTCAAACAAACATTATCTGTCAACATGACTCAGCAGATCTCGATAAGGACTCGCTGTCTACTGAAGACAATCATCGACGACGCTTGGAAGAATTAGAAGCACTCGATAAAAATACATCTTGGCTCAACAGCACATTGAGCTATTCCAAGCATGACTTTTCGGCCCCTTCAACAAAAAGGTCAAGGAAAGGATGTTTCAAGTGGATGACCTAGTCCTCGCAGTGAGAAGACCAATGATCATGATGACACGCCCAAATCCCAAAATACGTAGGACTAGAAATACGTAAGCATGCCAGCTGTATGTATATGATAACTCCAATATATATAAACCATAACACATACGTACTATGTATTTTGAATAATAATTCATAAGTGGTATAAATTTATGTCATAGGTCATAGGGCATAACTAGATCTCATCCACAGAATTAAATAGAAATGAATAACCAATCAACTATATAACTAAATCATGTATAAAATACTCGATAAGAATAATTAGTTTGGTGGAGACAAATCCACTACCAAACTAGGATATGAAAAAAAATATAATAAATACATTATCTAATTATTAGAGAGGCTTGGAGGGAAGACCACCTCGAAAGAGAGAGAAGTAGCAAGTCCTGATCCAAGCTGCTGTAAAAAGTCAAGATCGTCTACACCTAGAAAAGGACCAGGTCCTCAGAGGGGCATAACAAGATACAGAAACAACATGCCAATAAAGTACTAAAAATAAACATCCAAGGGTCGCCTAACCGCCTATGTGAATGCACTTTAAGAACAACTTTCCAACATATAGGCTATCTGGATAAAAATAGGATTGACATAATTCTCTTGGAGAATCAGGGGCCTAAAAAGTATGACGTCTTTTGAACGTTAGAGGCCGCCTGTAGATATATAATATAAGGGTCATATGACCACACATCTCTGGCGGAGCGTACGGGTTACATAAGAAAAAGTGCAAAGGAGCCCAAATGCCTTACTTGTTGTTCTCCCCATCCAATGCTCTATGCATGTTGTATCCACAACATGTTTCAGGTACTACGCCAAGACGTAGTGCAAGTATCGGCGTCGTAACTTTAGTTCATAGCCTATCATTAGCACAATAGCCCAACCTTACAACCAAACAAGGACAAGGATTGGACCACCATACCATAATATTATATGTTCCTGGACTACTAATAACTGCTAAGTCTTCTAATATGCATCACTATTAGCAGTTATACCCTATCCATCGCACATCCTATACGCACAGGTGGCCAGCCCATCACGCAAGTACGTATCCTACATGAGACTCACACTCGTCTAACAATTGTGTCACGGCCAATAAAATATAAGAATGCCTCATGATAATGGGATAGTCTCATAAAACTAGGTCAACATCCATAATATATAATAAAGACAAAATACTACGCTATTGTCGTTGCTCCCAAGTTATTCTTTGATGTGCAGTTTATATAGCAGTTAAAATATATGAACTAAATAACATGAATAAATTACAAACATCATATGGAATGTAAATTACAGTACAATGGT
>JAYESA010000004.1:93011121-93223621 GCA_036927795.1 Iris macrosiphon | reverse complement strand
ATAATCTCGTCTCAATTTCAAATAATCAAATTTAAATATAAGTTAAATCTATTATAACCTCCTCAAAATTTAAATCGATGATTCAACCTCCAATATTCAAAATTTAAATCATATACTCAAATTATAAATTTTTTGATCCAATATATCAAAATTCAAAATTCAATCCATAAGACATTCTTCTCCTTAAAGTTAAATTCTTATCATTAAGTTCTTTTTTCCATAACTAAAATAAATTATAATCGTTCTTCTAAAACTTCGCAAAATTAAAATGACTTAAATCTTTCAATCTTATCTTACTTGATTACCTTCTTAACCTTAATCTAAGATTTTTACCTTTATATAAAATTTGGCTCAAATTGACAATGCAACTTCTACCCAACTTAGGATTTACCGATCTATCATACAAGACTATACATCTAAGAAAAACTTCCTCAAATTAGCTAATCGTGTGATTCAATCCATTTAAATGTTAACAAAAAATATATCACATATTTTACGCCCTTAATTACAAAAGACAACCACTTAGTAGTGTGATTGGCCTATGGGGTATACCTAGTACTATTCGTGTGTCAAACTTACATCAAGTTCAAACGTTCGTCTTTCCGAACTATGGAAAGACGAAAAACAACAAAAAAGAATTCAAGGGGGAGGTGATAGAATACAAGTACGGGGTTCAAGGTGTCATGACCTGATTCCGTAGAATCGTTGGGGCGTCCCCCGAATCGTGACCACTGTGCGGGCCTGGGGTTGCGCCTGCACAAGGCTAATGTGATTTGCATAACGAGCACATATTAAGAGTACGCAGATAAATTGAAACACAGATTTGAAACATGAAAAAGTTCTCTTACTTGATATATGAACATCTATTACAAACTCTTGAACGAGTCAGCTAATTGCCGCACGGGCTTACAAAAGTGTTGACTCAAAATAAGATAGCAGTCCTGTACATTATATCCCTTTACTAAACTTCAAAATGATAAAGACCTCCGGATGGGATGACGGCCTTCCCACGGAGCTACATTGTGTATTGAGTTGCAAGCTTCTTCTTCAAGTACTTCAAAATATGATGCGATCAGGATGCGCCTACAACTGGACTGGATCGGGAAAGATGACTTCGGCTCCTTACTCGGTTCTCCTTAGTGCGGGGAACCTGTTTCAACGAGGGTCAGTATGTCGTAACATACTGGTGAAGGTAAGCTAACCCAACTATACCAATCAACACATTATTTTAATGAAGAATACATATTATTATTATTGTGGTCTTTCTATCTTGCCTTAGTTTATTTACAAGTAAGCAGCATATAAAATTTACTATAATGAACTTGCCACAGTTCGGTGACTTTTACCTGCCCGTCTGAACCACTTGCATAATACTTACCATGTCTTTCCTGCCACGAAGACAAAAATTAGTTTGCAACAGGTTTAAATATATGAGGGGATCACTGGCGTATGCCACAATGGACGATTTAGTCTTGAACAAGGATGGAATGCAGCAAAGATTCAGTAGTGGCTACAAACCATCCCGTCCAGATGCAGTAGACTATCGTAAAGTTTCGTCCAGACCGGATCGGTGCCAGTGCCCCAGCAACCGTCTGCAGAAAGCAATAACCTTGTGCACAAGCTATCTGTGATCAAATGGTGTTCGTTATTAAGTTAACAGTTCATGCAGTTGAGGCAACACGAGTACAAGATAAGCAGTATTGCATGATTCATTTTGCATAGCCTCCCTGAATAATTATTCACATATAAGATATGATCCATATTTAGCACAATTATAGAAGAAGATGCATTCTAACTAAAATTGAAGCATGTATAGAGCATTTGAATGAACTAGCATACAATGAGATAACCGTTCACAAGTTTAGTTGACAAGCAATACAATCCAAGTCTATTCCCTTTTTATCTTGACATCTTTTTGTTATTACTTGGTATCGTCTGATCGGGATAATAAGAATACAAGATTTTTAGGTGTGAGGACTTGGAAGCAGGGCTAGCTAATCGGGATAGTAGCCACTCACTTAGTTGATTTGAAGGGAGAAGGAAAGAGGCGCTTCAAGACTCCGCTCGTAAGCCGTCTACTGCTCGTTCACCTGCATCACGAACAACTCGATCAATACCTCTTCCACTCTTTCCAATCTCGGAATTGAAGTGCAGTTCAATAAATTAAAATAATGAAATCCATTAGAATCGTTCAAATAAAACAAGCAAATTCGAAAACTAACTCAAAGCACGAAAGCAACAAGCGACATCGAAATCTGAGGCAACAAAAGATGCAGCGGAGAGGTCCCTCCTGACTCTGCCGCTAAGTCGATCCCGGGGCACGGTCCACTGAATATGGAAATCGATTCCGAAGAAGCAAATCCATAACGAGAATGAGTTCTTATTTTAATCTATCCTGATCGAACGATACCATCTTGTATTTCTTAGCCGCGCTTCCCGAAATAGGAAAAACGGGACACCACATCCTACCCAACTAATTGGAAGTTTCGTCCACGAAACTTAGGAATAGAACCTACCGTTAGGGATTATTTTATTGAGGCCGACTATTGTGGCTGCTTAATGGACAGTCAGGAACGGTATATTCTGGATCCCCACAAATGAGGCATAATTTGAGCTTTCTTCTACAATTGTCTACCGTGTGCCCCGGCTTCTTGCAGTAGGAACATGATTGCCTTGGATTTCCTTTTTGGGAACCGCCGCTGTTAGGACACTTTGCAGCGTTATTTCCTCTATCGTTGTCTTGACGTTTGTGATTGTAGGTATGCACAGCACCGGTGGCAACATGAGGATACTGTGGTTCAAGCGATAGGGCATGAATCAAGACTTCCCGTATTATCCGATATTGATGAACGACTACGTGCACATGGATGGCAGGGCGTAGACCACCTTCAAACCTTCTAGCTCAACTCACTGTATTAGGTAAATAGGCGCTAGCGAATTTGGAGAGTCGGTTGAATTCGGCAGAATATTGTTTAACTGTCACACTGCCCTGCCACAGCTGCACAAACTCGTTTTCCTTCTGACGTCGTACTGGAGGGGGTATAAACTCTTCTTCAAATGCGGCACGAAAAATCATCCACGAGATTGCCTCCTCTCCATGGTCAAATTGAAGAGATCGTCGATGCACGTCCCACCAATCGTGCGCGTTAAGACGAAGCTGCAGTTACGCACATGCGACGCACTTATTTTCGGGGACCACTAGCAGAGCGAACTTGTCTTTAAGTTCAGCCAACCAATCTAGAGCCACGATTGGGTCCTCAGTCCCGTTGAATAGGGTGTTGTAGACATTCTTGAAGTGGCCAAAGTCGAAGGCAGTCACTTTCCTCGGCCTTGGAATTTGTGGCATCTCAACTTCAAGCACGGGCTGTTCCACCGGAGTCGCTGGTGTTGCCGCGGACTGGTTGGAAGCCAAAATCTGCACAATCTGTTGCAGGGCATTTACCTACTTCTGTTGGACTGAGAATTGGGTCTCTAGATTGCTTTTAAACTTGGCTTGGCGAGCATCATCTTTTTGTCGTTGTGATTCTAACATTTTCATCACCCGCTCAAGCGGATCGACTCTTGACATGGCTCGCTGGCTTCGCAAACTTCCCGAAGTACCCGAACTACTTCCTTGGTCTTGTGTTTCATCAGGTGCTATCGCTGAGGATTGCGCTGGTGTCATTCCTTCTGTAACCCCCCTAATTTTTCAAGAATTTTTAATTTGGATTTTTCACAATTTTCTGTAATTTTTTAGGATTTTCTGTAATTAAAAACCTAGGTATTTGGTAATTAAATAATTTTTAATTGCTGTCAATTAATATTAAAATATTATGAAAATAATATTTTATGGGGTAAAATGAAAAAGTAGACATAGGATAATTTTTCGAGAATTTATTGGACCCCGGAAGCATTTTTAAAGCCCTAAAAACTAAGTTTATTTAAACCGAAATAAACCCTGAAATAAACACGGTTCAATTGAACCAAACCAACCCAGACCTGGTTCAACTGAACCGAACCCAAGCTTAGTGGGTTGGGTCGGATCTAAAATCTGACCCGAAACCCGCCTACCCGAACCCATACTTAAACACTAGCGGGTCGGGCCGGATTCATGTTGAACCCGACCCGCGGACCCGGACCGGTTACCCAGTCCGAAACCTATTCTACTGTTCTGGCAGGCTATTTAACCCCTCGACCGCCTGCCGAAACCCTAGCTCCGCCTTCCCCTCTCCTCGTCTCATCCCCGGCCGCCTAGCACCACCAACCTTCCTCCGCCTCTTTCTCCGACCCGCTCTCCCCTCTCAGCCCACTCGAGACCCGTTCTGTCATCGTCCACGTCACGACGCCCTGAGCCCCCGCCTCGCTGTGCCCTGCCCAGCCCAGTACCACCACCATCATCCTCGCTCCGTCTCTGACTCCTCCTCCCTCGTCTTCCTCCTCCAGAATCCCCGCTCTCCCCTCTCTCCCACGAGTCCCGACCGCCTTCCCTCCTCCTTACTCCACCGTCGTCTTTCCCCCACCTTGGCGCAGCAGTCGCCACCACCACCAACACGAGCACCCCCATCAACCCTCTTCCTTCCCGCCTCGACGATCCTCCGCCCTCACCCTAACCCTCAATCACGATCCTCCGCCGCCCTCGCCTCACCATCTCCACCACCCTCTCTCCTCTCAGCCCCCTCAGCCGACGACTCTCACCCGTCTCCTCGCCGTCTCCACCACCAGCACCACCACAACCGGCCCTCCTCAGCCTCGTCGACTCCTAGCAGCAACCGAAGCGCCGTACCCAGCCCTGCCCTAGCCAGCTCCGGCGAAGATCTCCGGCGAAAACCCTAAAACCTAGACCGGACACAGTATCCCCCTGTGTCGTGTCGACCCACGGACATGAGGAACCCCGTTCCATGGAGCCCTGTTCAGGTAATCCGTTCTCTCTTCTCGTTGCTCTGTTTTTTGTTTTGTCAGTTATGACGCGTAGACTGTGTGACCCTCTCGATGTCCGTGCAACCCACTCGGTGCGTCGCGTCCTGTGGTGATCGCGAACCGCGATCCAAAAACAGGAAAAACAATACTCCGTTTTACCCCAGAACTGAGTGTGCCCTGCCAAACGGGATGACTTGGTCGTATGTGGTCTTCACCGAAATGTGTGCGCCGTTGATACGGAGGTGCGAGATTTTGCAGAAGTTGATTTGGATGTGCGTGCACACCAGAATCAACACGTATCCGCCGACAACGCCCCGTATCTGCCTATTCTGGAACACGTCGTAACTTTGTGTACACAGGTCGGATCAAAACGAAACTTATGCCATCGGACTCGTAGCAATACGCTGGTCCTGTGACCCAAGTTTGGTTCGATTCTGAGAACGTTGACAAAATCGCGTATCGTGGGCCCCGCGACTCCACTTAACGGGCGATTTTGTGATCGGCTCATCGAAATCCAGTTCTGGAAGTTCCGTTGGGTTTGTATCATCATTCCTGACTTGTTGACACTAAGTTTGATGAATTTGGGGACCTTTGACCCTGACACGTTTTTGGTACGAAGCGGCCCACATGTGGACCCCGCTTTGACCAGAAACTGTCATTTTTGCCCCTGTGTCCAAATTGGACTCAAGGACAGGCGTTTCTAGCTATTTGATATTTTTTGAATCTAATGGTGATGTTTATTTCAGCAACCGGAGTAGTACCTGTAAATCATACTGAGACCAGAGCTACTGTTGGAGTCAGAACCCCAAGCAAGTGTACCTTGCCAACATTGCAGTTCTTGTTACTTATTCCCTTGCCATATTTATATATTGTTGTACATGTTTGACCTAGGACCGTGTGGCTTACTTAGCGTCCGATTAATAGTCGGGTGCCAACACCGTACGTGGCATTTTGTATTGTCATCTAGACATGGATACCGAGACCCTATATTTCTCGTACTTGTCTAATCAAGTACATCATAACCCAGGACACTTGATACTATTCATGAGACAGAATCTTCCTGATATATTAATGGTGATTCTGTATAGGATACAGGTTTTATGACATAGACATTATATTTATAGACATTATATGATTTGCTGCATTGGATATGATCTTGTGTGACATGGACATGGGGCCTCGTGGACATGAGACGTATGATTACATTGGGTGGGGAGAGTCACACAGGCTATAGGTTGACTATATTATGCCGGCATCTCAGTCTCTCTCCGAGCTAGATAACCACATGATATCACTGCTATCGGCTTCCCGACACAGAGCTTGTAGTGGTCTCAGCCTGAGTTCTAGTGCTGCTCTCATCTTGCATTTCATTTAGATTGTTATATAGTTTACCCTATTGTTTTATTTATTGCTGGAGAGTCACACAGGCTATAGGTTGACTATATTGTGCTGGCATCTCAGTCTCTCTTCGAGCTAGACAACCACATGATATTACTGCTACCGGCTCCCCGACACAGAGCTTGTAGTAGTTTCAGCCTGAGTACTAGTGATGCTCTCACTTGCATTTCACATAGATGGTTACATATTTACCCTATTTATTTCATTGACTATTTTACTGCATTATTTATGGCTTGAGTTATTTTGTACCTTGCTATGTCCCCTGAGGACCTGGATCCGGATTATGTCCCCAGGACTAGCAGACGAGATCGATCCCGAGTTATACAATACAGGAGCATTAGCAGGAGCAGAAGCAGGAACATGAGCAGTTACTAAAGCAGTACCAGATTCAGTAGACGAGTGATCACCGAGGTTATCTTCTGAGTATATACTGTTCCATACTCAGTTTTGCTGTGGTTATCTTTATTCTTGTATCTTGACAGATGTATCAGACTCATTATCGGGTTATTTTCTGAGTTTATATTTTATTGAGATTGATCTTGCTTTATGATTCTGATATTGTTGTATTCATTTCTATGGATGAGATTAGTATATCTAGACCTTTATTATTGTACTACAGCTTAAGTACGCCCTGGTGGATCCATTAAATTGGGTTTGTCCATCAGTGTGTGCTGCTGGCCATTGCCACGTGGCCGGTCCCTCGGTATTTTGGGACGGGCGTGGCATAGTTTTTGTGGTGGCCCATGTATGTCAACGACTAAATTGTTCGATTTCAACTTAGGGACCAAGCAAGCCTGCAATAAGAATACGATAAGTTTTAAGGATCTCATCCACTTGTTTGAATCGTTCTTGATATCTATGTCGAATTCGAATTAATATTTTGACTTGTATCCTGCTTTGATTCCTATGTGCCTCTTATAGTTTATTTTGGTTGCAAAATTATGGATCCATAAGCCAGCGAAGAGACTCATCCAGGAACACCATAAGGTGTTGTGGTTACCCACGAAGATGAAGTGACACCAGTTGATGAAGGTCAATCATCTCAACAACATAGTCAAGCAAGCCAGCATGCCTCGAGAATCCAGCAAGATGATGTTCCACCATCGACGCAGTTTGCTCCACCGATGCCTACCATTCCACAAGGGCAGGCTATGGACGAACAACAAATGTTTTGAATATTCTACGCGATGATGCAAGCCCATCAGAAGGTTCAGGAAGAAGCTCAGCAAGACCAAGCGGAGAAGTTCATCGACAGATTTAGCTCTGAGCTACGGAAGTTAATCAGCTCCGTTGCAACCACCTTAGACCCGGACGTTCTTACTGCAGCACGACCTATGGAGTACAACACAAGGATAGAGTCCAGCCAGAAGCGGCCGTATGCATCAGCACCAGACCAAGCACAACAAGAAAGAGTTGCAAAGCGACCACAGATGAACCCACCACAGAGAGCATCTACACCACTTGCACTAGTCCTTCCTACTTGTCACTACTATGGCAAGGTAGGCCATTTTGCTAAAGAATGCCGACGCAGATTGGGACTATGTTTATTTTGCGGATCCAAAAAGCATTCGGTAAGGGATTGCCCTGAACATCGAGAGAAATCAGTGATGATTCATCAACCAGCCACATCAGCACCAGCCGGATCACCACAGGAAGAAATTGCAAAGAGTTCTCTCATGCACCAGCTGCCAGAAGCATCTCCGCAAGTACTGCCTATCTGTCAGTATTGTCGCAAGAGAGGCCATATTGAGAACAAGTGCAGATATAAATTGGGATTATGCTTAATTTGTGCGTCCAACCAACACTTAGCCAAGAATTGTCCTCAGCATCGAAAGGGAGCCCTAATGTTGAACAGACAAGTATTACTAGCACTAAGGCCAGCCTCTCCAGCATTGGAAGCACCGCAAACGAGAGTTGAAGGAGTCAGACCACCAGCCCAAGGAGAGAATCAGCCGAGGCCACCCCTGGCACCACAAATAGCACTCTTCCAGCAGGCTCAACAGCAGCAGAGGAATCGACCACAAGGATGCGGACGAGCTTTCGCGATGACTTTAGAGGACGCGCAGATTCATGGAGTAGCTAATGCGCGTAAGTTTTTATAGTTATCTGCTTCTAGTATTCTTTAGTTCGTGCCTATTGGTTCATAACCTTAGCCCTAACCTGATAGTTTTAACTTGCTAGTAATTGATAACCTAGAAATTTTGAACTTGCTAATAACCTAGTATGTTTTAAAACTGATAACCTAGTATGTTTTTAAGTGATAACCTAGTTTTCTAAATTGTAGTCTACTAGATTTCCTTCATCCTGAAAATTGCATAACTTTAATGCTTAGGGAAATGATTTTCCCTATGTGTTATTCTTACACTCTCATCCTTGAATCTCCTTGATCGTGATGTGCTTCGAACAATGTTTGCAACCGTGTCATCTCTGTTGACCGGTTATTCTTTGATTGCGAGAACGCAATCCTCTTAAGGGGGGTAGATTGTAACCCACCTGATTTTTCAAGAATTTTTAATTTGGATTTTTCATAATTTTCTGTAATTTTTTAGGATTTTCTGTAATTAAAAACCTAGGTATTTGGTAATTAAATGATTTTTAATTACTGTTAATTAATATTAAAATATTATGAAAATAATATTTTATGGGGTAAAATGAAAAACTAGACATAGGATAATTTTCTGAGAATTTATTGGACCCCGAAAGCATTTTTAAAGCCCTAAAAACTAAGTTTATTTAAACCGAAATAAACCCTAAAATAAACCCGGTTCAATTGAACCAAACCAACACAGACCCGGTTCAACTGAACCGAACCCAACCTTAGCGGGTCGGGCCAGATCTAAAACCCGACCCGAAACCCGCCTACCCGAGCCCATACTTAAACACTAGCGGGTCGGGCCGGATTCATGTTGAACTCGACCCGCGGACCCGGACCCGTTACCCAATCCGAAACCTATTCTACTGTTACGGCAGGCTATTTAACCCCTCGACCGCCTGCCGAAACCCTAGCTCTGTCTTCCCCTCTCCTCGTCTCATCCCCGGCCGCCCAGCACCACCAACCTTCCTCCGCCTCTCTCTCCGACCTGCTCCCCCCTCTCAGCCCACTGAGACCCGTTCCGTCGTCGTCCCCGTCACGACGCCCTGAGCCCCCGCCTCGCCGTGCCCTGCCCAGCCCAGCACCACCACCATCATCCTCGCTCCGTCTCCGACTCCTCCTCCCTCGTCTTCCTCCTCCATAATCCCCACTCTCCCCTCTCTCCCACGAGCCCCGACCGCCTTCCCTCCTCCTTACTCCACCGTCGTCTTTCCCCCACCTCGGCACAGCAGTCGCCACTACCCCCAATACGAGCACCCCCATCACCCCTCTTTCTCCCCGCCTCGACGATCCTCCGCCCTCACCCCAACCCTCGATCACGATCCTCCGCCGCCCTCGCCTCACCATCTCCACAACCCTCTCCCCTCTCAGCCCCCTCAGCCGACGACTCTCACCCGTCTCCTTGCCGTCTCCACCACCAGCACCACCACAACCGGCCCTCCCCAGCCTCGTCGACTCCTAGCAGCACCCAAAGTGCCGTACCCAGCCCTGCCCTAGCCAGCTTCGGCGAAGATCTCCGGCAAAAACCCTAAAACCTAGACCGGACACAGTATCCCCCTGTGTCGTGTCGACCCACGGACACGAGGAACCCTGTTCCACGGAGCCCTGTTCAGGTAACCCGTTCTCTCTTTTCGTTCCTCTGTTTTCAGTTCCGTCAGTTGTGACGTGTAGACTGTGTGACCCTCTCGATGCCCGTGTAACCCGCTCGGTGCATCGCGTCCGGTGGTGATCGCGAACCGCGATCCAAAAACAGGAAAAACAATACCCTATTTCACCCCGGAACTGAGTGTGCCCTGTCAAACGGGACGACTTGGTCGCGTACGGTCTTCACCGAAACATGTGCGCCGTTGATACGGACGTGCGAGATTTTGCAGAAGTTGATTTGGATGTACGTGCACACCGGAATCAACGCGTATCCGCCGACAACGCCCTGTATCCGCCTGTTCTAGAATACATCGTAACTTTGTGTACGCATGTCGGATCGAAACAAAACTTGCTCCATCGGACTCATAGCAATACGCTGGTCCTGTGACCTAAGTTTGGTTCAATTCTGAGAACGTTGACAAAATTGCGTATCGTGGGCCCCGGGGCTCTACTTGACGGACGATTTTATGATCGGCTCATCGGAATCCAGTTTTGGAAGTTCCGTTGGGTTTGTATCATCGTTCCTGACTTGTTGACATTAAGTTTGACGAATTTGGAGACCTTTGATCCTGACATATTTTTCGGTACGAAGCGGCCCACATGTGGACCCCGCTTTGACCAGAAACTATCACTTTTGCCCCTGTGTCCAAATTGGACTCAAGGACAGGCATTTCTAGCTATTTGATATTTTCTGAATCTAATGGTGATGTTTATTTCAGCAACCGGAGTAGTACCTACAAATCACACTGAGACCAGAGCTACATTTGGAGTCAGAACCCCAGGCAAGTGTACCTTGCCAACATTGCAGTTCTTGTTACTTATTCTCTTGCCTTATTTATATATTGTTGTACATGCTTGACCTAGGACCGTGTGGCTTAATTAGCGTCTGATTAATAGTCGGGTGCCAATACCGTACGCGGCGTTGTGTATTGTCATCTAGATATGGATACCGAGACTCTATATTTCTCGTACTTGTCTTATCAAGTACATCATAACCCAGGATACTTGACACTATTCATGAGACAGAATCTTTCTGAGATATTTATGGTGATTCTATATAGGATACAGGTTTTATGACATAGACATTATATTCATAGACATTATATGACTTGCTGTATTAGATATGATCTTGCGTGACATGGACATGGGGCCTCGTGGACATGAGACGTATGATTACATTGGGTGGGGAGAGTCACACAGGCTATAGGTTGACTATATTATGCCGGCATCTCAGTCTCTCTCCGAGCTAGATAACCACATGATATCACTGCTACCGGCTCCCCGACACAGAGCTTGTAGTGGTCTCAGCCTGAGTTCTAGTGCTGCTCTCATCTTGCATTTCACTTAGCTTGTTATATAGTTTACCTTATTATTTTATTTATTGCTGAAGAGTCACACAGGCTATAGGTTGACTATATTGTGCCGGCGTCTCAGTCTCTCTCCGAGCTAGACAACCACATGATATTACTGCTACCGGCTCCCCGACACAGAGCTTGTAGCAGTTCAGCCTGAGTACTAGTGATGCTCTCACATGCATTTCACATAGATGGTTACATATTTACCCTGTTTATTTCATTGACTATTTCATTGCATTATTTATGGCTTGAGTTATTTTGTACCTTGCTATGTCCCCTGAGGGCCTGGATCCGAATTATGTCCCCAAGACTAGCAGACGATATCGATCCTGAGTTATACAGTACAGGAGCATTAGCAGGAGCAGAAGCAGGAACAGGAGCAGTTACTGGAGCAGTACCAGATTCAGTAGACGAGTGATCACCGAGGTTATCTTCTGAGTATATACTGTTCCATACTCAGTTTTGCTGTGGTTATCTTTATTCTTGTATCTTGACAGATGTATCAGACTCATTATCGGGTTATTTCCCGAGTTTATATTTTATTGAGATTGATCTTGCTTTATGATTCTGATATTGTTGTATTCATTTATGTGGATGAGATTAGTATATCTAGACCCTTATTGTTGTACTACAGCTTAAGTACGCCCTGGTGGATCCATTAAATTGGGTTTGTCCATCAGTATGTGCTACTGGCCATTATCACGCAGCTAGTCCCTCTATATTTTGGGACTGGGGCGTGACACCTTCAAAAGAAGGTAAATTACATTTGGATCATAATGTATTATGGACTCATTGCATGAATGTATCTCATTTTGACCTAACGAGTTCAAGAGTTCGCATAGGGATTTATTAAAGGAACTTTTCCAGTATGAGGGTTAAGGAACTTGAACTGTTCTCTGATACCACTATGTCATGATCCGATTTTGTGGAATCGTTGGGTCGTCCCCCGAATCGTGACCGCCGTGCGAGCCAGGGGTTGCGCCCGCACAAGGCTAATGTGATTTGCATAACGAGCACATATTCAGAGTATGCAGATAAATTAAAACACAGATTTGAAACATGAAAAAGTTTTCTTTATTGATATATGAACATCTATTACAAACTCTTGAACGAGTCAGCTAATTGCTATACGGGCTTACAAAAGTATTGACTCAAAATGAGATAGCAGTCCTGTACATTATATCCCTTTACTAAACTTTAAAATGATAAAGACCTCCGAACGGGATAACGGCCTTCCCACGGAGCTGTATTGTGTATTGAGTTGCAAGCTCCTTCTTCAAGTACTTCAAAATACGGCGCGATCAGGATGCCACAACAACTGGACTAGATCGGGAAAGATGAATTCGGCTTCTCGCTTGGTTCTCCTTAGTGCGGGGAACCTATTTCAACGAGGGTCAGTATGTCAAAACATACTGGTGAAGGCAAGCTAACCCAACTATACCAATCAACATGTTGTTTTAATGAAGCATGCATATTATTATTATTTTGGTCTTTCTATCTTGTCTTAGTTTATTTACATGTAAGCAGCATATAGAATTTACTGTAATGAACTTGCCACCATTCAGTGACTTTTACCTGCCCGTTTGAACCACCTGCACAATACTTACCATGCCTTCCCTGCCACGAAGGTACAAGTTATTTTGCAACAAGTTTAAATATACAAGGGTATCACTTGCGTATGCCACAATGGACGATTTAGTCTTGAACAAGGATGGAATGCAGCAAAGATTCAGTAGTAGCTACAAACCATCCCGTCCAGATGTACTAGACTATCATGAAGATCCGTCCGGACCGGATCGATGCCAGTGCCCCAGCAACCGTTTGCAGGAACCAATGACCTTGTGCACAAGTTATCCGTGATCAAACGACGTTCATTATTAAGTTAACAGTTCATGCAGTTGAGGCAACACGAGTACAAGATAAGTAGTATTGCATGATTCATTTTGCATAGCCTTCCTGAACAATTATTCGCATAAAAGATATGATCCATACTTAGAACAATTATAGAAGAAGATGCATTCTAACTAAAATTGAAGCATGTATAGAGCATTTGAATGAACTAGCATACAATGAGATAACCGTTCACAAGTTTAGTTGACAAGCAATACAATCTAAGTCTATTCCCTTTTTATCTTGACATCTTTTAGTTATTACTTGGTATCGTCTGATCGGGACAATAAGAATACAAGATTTTTAGGTGTGAGGACTTGGAAGCAGGGCTAGCTAATCGGAATGGTAGCCACTCACTTAGTTGGTTGGAAGAGAGAAGGAAAGAGGCGCTTCAAGACTCTGCTCGTAAGCCGTCTACTGTTCGTTCACCTGCATCATGAATAGCTCGATCAATACCTCTTCCACTCTTTTCAATCTCGGAATTAAAGTGCAGTTCAATGAACGAAAATAATGAAATCCATCGGAACCGTTCAAGAAAAATAAGCAAATTCGAAAACCAACTCAAAGCACGAAAGCAACAAGCGACATCGAAATCCAAGGCAACAAAAGATGCAGTGGAGAGGTCCCTCCTGACTCGGCCGCTAAGTCGATCCTGGGGGCACGGTCCACTGAATATGGGAATCAATTCCAAAAAAGAAAATCTATAACGAGGACAAGTTCTTGTTTCAATCTATCCCGATCGAACGATACCATCTTGTATTTCTTAGCCGCGCTTCCCTAAATAGGAAAAATGGGGCACCACACAAGGAGATTAAAGAATTCAAAAGGGAGTTGTCAAGGCAGTTGTGGGTTAAAATCTTTTTTTTGGTAAATTTTTATTTGCATGCTCATATCTGTACAGTTATGTAACCGATACAATATGCTCTAATCTGTCTAGAGGGTAAGTATATTCTTCTACTAGTCAACTATGTCTTAATCTATGTAAAATAGTCATACGAAAGATGAACCAAGTGCACTAAAGTTGATCAGACCATAATACACCAATTCTGATTTAGACAGTGTATTAATGTTGGCCCCCACTAACACATGTGTCATGAACAAGCTCGATAAAGAAAAAGCTTACAAAACTAGGCTATAATAGCAGTATAAGTCAAGATAGTAAGAAACATAAGCACGCAGGATTACGATGAATGAAGGTACAAAATAATTGAAGTTCACTAAGAAGATAAGACTCGTCCGGTGTTGTGCCTCTACAGTTGCCATACGAACTTCCTCTTTAAGTCTCTAGTTGACCAAATGGGGATATGGGCCTCTAAAGTTTTATAGTATGGATAAATACTATCTTTATGCTAGCATATATTCAGGTGTCGTTCTATTACACTTCATTAATGGGTCAAAAGGACTATATGATAATAGGTTGTGAGACATGCTACCCAACTTACAAGGATTAACTAATAATATAACTTAAGAATGGAGAATTTATTGGCTCTCAAATGAGAGAGGATATAACCTGTATTGAGATATATTAATAAAGGTTATATAATTTAGAACTAGGGATAATTATAAAATTATATTCTAAACTAAATGAACAACCCAACTTACCAAGTTCTAACTACTAAGCACAAAAATTTAACATTAACAAACTATAATCCTACCAAACTATATATCCTCACGTAAAAAAAATTACTTGGCCTACAATCAGAAGGGTTAGGTGGCACAAATTGAAAGATGAAAAAAAAATTTTAGTCATCGCATAAATAGCGAGAATTAAGGTTTTGGAGAAATAAGATTTAAAATTAAATAGAGAGACTCTTGATAATATCATGGTTCCTAAGGGAAGGTAGTATGCTAGCCTCTCTGTTCGAGGTATGATCAAGGAAAATGTTCTAATCATTCAATAGGTTTTAATTGGGTAAAAAGCTACGATAATTCATCTATGATGGAGGAAGAGATTAACTCAAATGGAAAAGTATATAGATAGTTGGATTATATAGCACTGTAAGTGACTCATGGAGACTCAAGTATGACTCATAGATTCTAGGGGATCTACTAAGCTGAAGGTAGGGTACCCTTGCTCTTACTAAGGTATTGGTTCATTCTTCTTGGTTTATTAAGGTATTATATTACTAATATCAAGACAAGAATCCAAATTTATAGTCCTCTTATATTATCTCACTATGAAAGTTATGCTTTAGTCATAATATTCAACCTCGAATTTTTATTGGTTCCTCAATACTAGGCTCAAGTCATTCCTAAATATATCAAGGGAAAGTTATGTTTTAGTCATAATAACTAACCCTAGTAGTGTCTATGCTACTCTTAAGTCATTCCTATATATATCAAGGGACAATGGTCAATCAATTTATAGGTGTTAGATGTTAGGGTTCATTAGGTATGCTAAACTTTGGGAGCTACCAATATTCTAATTTTTTTTTCTTAGTAGGTATGCTATCATAATTATCTTCTAAAAAGAATTCATATATTCTGGCAGAAGGCTATACTCAAGGAACTATTAGAGGAGCACATTAAATAGGAAGAGGTGGAGAAACAATAAACCTATGTCAAGAGAGTTAAGCGTGTACAATTTTGAAGGTCAAGGAAGGTTGGTGAGTTCAAGAATTCATAACGAAAATAAAAAGGGAAGTCAAATATGTGGATGCGACCCTATACTCTAATCATATTTATAGGCTTGCTCGGTACAGTAACGTAACTAAGATAATATACTCTCAACCTGCATGGGCCACCACTAAAAATATGTCATGCTCCAATCCCAAAATATGTAGGACTAGGAATACGTAAGCATACCAGCCGTATGTATATGGCAACTCCAATATATGGAAACCATAACATATACGTATGCTGTATTATAAATAATAATTCATAAGTGGTATAGATTTATGTCATAAGTCACAGGGCATAACCAGATCTCATCCGCATAATTAAATAGAAATAAATAACCAATCAACTATATAACTGAATCAAGTATAAAATGCTTGATAAGAATAATTAGTTGGGTGAAGACAAATCCACTACCAAACTAGGATATAAAAGAAAATATAATAAGTATATTATCTAATGAAGGGAACAAGTTTTTATGAAGGGAATAAGTTTTTATGAAGGGAACAAGTTTTTGAATTCTTGGAGCTTTTTCATGGTCGAACTTGCTGTTCTGGGATGATGGAGTACCATGTGGCCTAGCAACATGCGCCCATCCAGCATGCGTCCATCTTGTTGGACGCTTGACTGCTTTGTGCATGCATTCTAAAGTTGGATGCATAGTACCTTGAACACATAGGAATTCAGTGAGGCCAGACTCCATGCGCGCATGCGTCCAGGAGACTATACAGCCACGAGCTATGCGTCTCTTCTTTTTTGTCGCATTCCTCTGTATGACTTTTTCGACTCTGCACAACTTTTTATGCTTTTTTCTTATCTCCTTGACATTTTGGCTTGTCACATCAAGTCACATACTTGTATTTATTGCTCGTCACTTAGCACTTGCCCCGATGAGTGAACTTTGCCTGTCTATGTGCCCTATATTCCATTTGCCCCAATTCTCATGCGCCCTGATCGACTATGCGGCCTTGATCTTCATGCGCACATGTGGCCCTTACATATTTTATTAAATTGATTTGGTTTGAACGTTCCAGTAGACTTTTGATTCATATATGTATTCTTGATTACACTAAGGGGTACCTACGTGCTACACGACATATGATATAATATGATTTCTCCAAGCATGGACAAAATGGTTTAGTCAATTTCCAATTGTGGCTAGGACTTTTTGATTGTTGCATCATATTGGGGTGAATCAAAATTGGACTTTCTGCTGACAAAGTGGATTCGTATCCAGCGTGTCCGTACTATGGTACGACATATAAGGAAAATATTATGTGACCACGTCATGAGATTTCAGTAACAGTTGGGTTAACTAGGCAACTAAAATAATATTGAGTATTGGGAAAGATGGGATCCCGAGATTGTGCTTAACTAGCCACCCCCAAACAATTGTCCGGGGTGTGTAGGCTGGCCCCCATGGATATTGTTTAAATTATAATTAGTGGATGGCAATATCCGACTATTATATTGTACTATGTGTTCTATACGGTCTTAACTCGGTGGCCTTACGAGGGACCGGTGCATAAATACTACATGCTATGTAGAAATTCATGGCTCAGCTAGCCTTGCTAGCATATGGATCGATCTAAGGATTCTTATTATATGCATATATCTCTGGAATAACCCAGACTACACCTTCTAAGCCGTACAAGTGATTGGCCGATTATGTAACTGAGCTTGATTGTGTATTGCATCTTCTATTAAATAGTTTAGGGACATGGACTATCATGGTGCGATGGTCTAACCTTTGTCCTTGTTTGGTTGTAGGATTAGATTATTATATTACGGTAGGCTATGGACCAAAACTATGAGACAGAATTATATATGTGTGTATGTGTGTGTGTGTGTGTGTGTGTGTGTGTGTGTGTATTTTCTCACTAGTTTTGTTCCTTTGTTCGTGCTTCCTTTGTGGTACTTGTTATTTGGGGTCTAACCTTACTGGTTTTGCATGACCAGATTTAGAGCCAACACCCGAGGATCCAGCTTACTTTCTTCTGAACAATGGTGTGCACCAGACGGATGGTCGCTGAGGGACACGAGTCAATTTCTTAATCATTGCTCGTTATTATATATTTGTCTCTTTTAGGTATTTAGCCACCGACACTTGTTAGCCGTAAATCTGGATATTTAGATTCATTATATGATTGTAATTAATCATATTACAGCTGATCATGGTCATGTACTTTTGTTACTCTGCCAGCTTCTTATTTTGTACAACTGGTTTCTATAATATTTTAGTAGGATATTTGGGATGCTTTACTTTCTTATCATATATATTATATATTTTCTATCCTCGTTTGAATGATTGAGACATTAGATGATCTATGTGACCTTAAGTGACTTGCTTTAGAATACACCCCCTTGTCTAGTTACAATCGTGACCGCCGTACGACATTCTATACCTTGTACGGGGTAGCTGGCTATGTCCATCTCCGTATTTCGGTACTGGAGCGTGACATAAAGAAAGGAGTCTCTTTCATTTAGACTAAAGAATGCCAATATGCATTGCATTCGATGACATTAAGAAGTATTTCATAAACCCTCTGATGTTAGTGGCTTCAGTTGTGGAAAACCTTTCTTACTTTATGTTCGTGCAATGGACCATTCCCTTGGTGCGTTGCTAGATCAAAAGAATGATACTGGTCATGAATATTCCATTTACTATCTGAGTCAAATGATGGTTTATGCTAAATATGGGTATCATCTTTGTAGAAAAATAATATCTTGTTCTAATATTCGCTATCCAGAAGACGTGACATTATGTGACTCGACAAACCCTCCACGATATATCTATAGTAAATATCCTCAAAGTGCTCATGACTAAAGTAGGTGCACTTAATTCTTGCCTAGCTACATGGGCTATCTTACCATCTCAATATAATATGGTGTTTTTCTTGCATAATGCAGTAAAAGGAAAAGCATTTGTTAATTTCCTGGCGGTGCATCCAGTGCCAGAAATATCAAAATTTTATGGCAATATTTAGGAAAAAGTTTTAGAGTCAAACACAACGATAAAAAGTTCAGTTTGGCGAATGTTCTTTAAAGAAGCTTCAAGAATGAGACCCAAAGGCAATATTATTGCAGGAGTGGGGGTAGTGCTTATTTCTCTCGATAAACTTGTTATCTATCATGCATACTACCTAATAGAATCGTGTTCCAATAGTGTGGCAGAGTATAACGCCTTAATCATTAGATTCCAGTTAGCTAAACAGTTAGGGGGTAGACTATTTAGAATCTATAGTAATTCTAAACGAAGACTTCATCCCATACTATAAGGCTACTATTGATATAGCCTCAATATTCTTTGGATTCTTCATCGATCACGTACCTCGATTGCATAATACCGAAGCAGATGTTCTAGTCGGTCTTGCAGTTTCTCTAGTTATTCCTATTTAGACGTAGCATTCGATCATGGTGATTGGTCAGGAGCTATTCTTTGCAAAGAATAATCTCCATGTTTGTCAAAACTATGCCACAGAGACAAATATTAACGTCAAAGACTGGAGATTCCTATTTATAGATTATGATGTTTATGGAATCCTTTCGGACGATCCGAAGGAAAGCAACTTCTGTTAAGAGATGCTTCCTCCGATATTATTATGATACAATCACCAAAATATTGTATCGACACTCGTATAACAAACTTCTGCTATAAAATTTATCGGACATAGAAGGAAAATAAGTGCTCCATAAAGCTTATGATGGTACTTGTGGTGCATATCAGCCAGATCCTAAGGTATAGGATAATCTCAGGCATATTGGTTACTATTGGCCCATTATGGCATCTAATGCCATACAATATGTGAGAAAATGTAAGGAATGCCAGTTACATACCCACTTTATCCATCAACCATTAGATTTTTTACATCTGATAACTGCATCATGGCTATTTAAAGCGTGAGTCATAGATGTCATTGGTCCGATCAGCCCACCGTTCACCAGAGGTCATTTGTTCATTTTGGCTATAACAGATTACTTCTCAAAATATACGAAAGCTATACCGCTTATCAAAGTTAAGACATCCAACTTAATCATTTTTGTCAAATATCATGTCATATATCGATTCGGGCTTCCTCAAAGAATCATCCATTACAATGGTTCGCAGTTTGAAAGTCACACTTTTTATCATTTTTGTGATAGAAACCCAATTCAGAATATAGCTTCGACAACATACAATCCAACAACGAATGTTTTAGCAGAAGATTTTAACAAAACAATAATCAAGTTGCTCAAAAAGTTTGTTTCATATAATAAATGTGACTGGAATGAGTAGCTTGGTGAATGTCTTTGAGCCTACTGTATAATGGCCAGGACTTTCACAAGCAGCATGCCATATTCCTTGGTCTATGGGAGTGATGTAGTTCTTCTCCTGGAGATTCAGATTCCCTCTCGCAGGATAGCTCTCTCCAATGAGTCAACAACTAAAGATAACCAACGTTTACGGTCACAAGAATTATAGGCACTTGATAAAAAAATATCTGTTAGCTCAATAATTCATTAAGTTATACCAGGCACGTATTTCTAAAGCCTTTAACAAAAATCTGAAAGAGAGAGTATTTCAAGTTTTTGACCTCGTCTTAACAGTAAGAAGACCTGACACATAAGTCTAAAGACAAATTCTAGCATAAATGGGAGGGCCCATTCGTGATGGAATTAGTGTATTCCAATGGTTCTTATCTATACGAAAAATCTAATAAAGTCTTGCTAATAATGTCGATCAATGGTAATTTTATGAAAAATACTATGTTTAATCCCAAATAAATTAATATTGTAAGATGCAAATGTATAGTGTTTATATTTTCCTATCTCCAATAGATAATTTTAAATGCACAGTGTTTGTCCTAAATAGTGTAAATGTATAGTAAGCCATTTAGCCCCCATATTATGTGTTCAAGATATTATTTGTATTCACGAGTCTTGAATGCGTTATGAATAATATATTCACCCTATAACCTCCCTAGCATAATTTTTGATTCCTAGCATGGTCAGAAATTCTCTAAACATAATCGAAAGTTTCCCAAACGAAGCTATGGGTAATCTCCACCAGAATAAACCCTAAAAAGGAAAGCATGCTTTTTACTTTTTCCATTATTACTAGTCTATAGTAAGATTTAGTAGTTTCTCTGGGAGAGTTAGCAAAATTCTTCACCAATTCATTCAAACCATTATCTGTATTCAAGAATCTTGTATACATCACAGATAATGGGTCCTCAAATTTTTTTAGTGGAATTGCCCTCTGATCATATGAAACATTCTCGTTGAGATCGCAATAAGTTTCCTCTAGCAAGAAAACTTAATCTTATAGTCCAGCAGCTCTAAGGATGTCTTTTTTTTATCCCAAGTTGGGTTTTACTTAGTCTATTAACGAATATTTTATCCCCAACTAAGTTCATTATACTCTGGAAAACAAGCATGTCCATATCATCTCTGAATTATTTCCTATAAAAGTTGGATCCCCACAGAGCTTCATCTTACATTCTGCCATGTCTATATTATCTCTGAGCATATATGTTAGAATTTTCGATGAATTCCAACTCAGAAATTTTCCATATCCAAATTTCCTCTGATCAAACATTCTGTTTATTAAACTCTATCTATGACGTTCACATTACCTCTGATAGTGTTCGGTGTTTTAACTTATTATTTGTATCTAGTCTTAGGTACGCCATGGATAATAAATCCACTTAGAATTATTCTATACTTTTTTTCTAAAAATAATGCACTATTTTACTAAGTCCACATTACCTCTAGTCCAAAAAATTCTTTTATAGTTATATGTATAGAAAAATTGTGGCAACAAAAAGTTTTATTTCTTTTGCATAAAAAGAAGATACATCATGAGCCTTTTTTAAGCTACAGAAAAATAAAGATTATTACAACTTTTGAGAGTCTCAAGTATTTGCATGAAGTTCTTGAATTCTCTTCCTGAGAGACTATTTCAAAACGTCGCCTTGCTTCTTCTCGGCGCTTAGCCTCTGCTTGGAGAGCAAGCAGCTTCATCCTTGAATAACATCAGCGTTTCGTGGTCTTTCTCCAGTTCAGCAAGTCGTGGGTCTAAAAGACTGGAGACCATTGCAATTTCATTTGCTTTCACAACAAAAGCATTATTTTCCTCCGGGGCCTGGTTTAGAGAAGATTATAGTTTGGGATATTACTCTTAAAGCTTATTGATCTATGTTATGATTATAGCCATCTCGTTTGAAAATCTATCCTGTATGGCAGAACGATCCACTCCAGAGGCATTTAGTTAATAGTAATCATCATTTAGGGATTGGATGTCACGAGGATCTTTTTCTTCTTATCCTAAGTGGACTACTCTTTCAATGATGCAACAGTCAGTTTGTCATTGTTTCCATTACAATTTTTTTACTACTTTATTGCTTTATAAACAAATAAAATATAAGAAATCCTAAGAACGAAGAATTCTAAGTACAAGATATGGAAAAGTGTGTCGATAGAGATCAAGTCGTGAAGTTGACTTTTTTACTCTATTGACGATTCAATGACAACGATGGGCATGAACTTGCTAACTCTGCCTCACGATGGCACTTGGGCGGTAAGTAGACTCAAAAGTACTCAGTTTTTTACTATTTGGGAAGCATATATCCCAGCTACTTATAGCCATTCTCACTCCCTTTGCCTATAGGCTTGGCAGGCAAGCTACCGAAGTTACTAGCTTCTACCGGGAGCAAAGCTTTGTAGAAGCTTCTAGAGGCATTCTGGTCGGAAGGCCGACCACTACATAAAGCGTAAGCAAGCACTTGGCTTAGGAGCAAGCTACCTTGCTCTGCCTTCGGCTTTAATTTGTTATGTTCAACAGCTCCAACAAGCCCTAAAGTTTCTTGCTGCCTCAAACTCTGCAAAGAAAGCGCTGCTTGACGTTTGATCCTATGTGCCCAGAGAAGGCAATGCCTTCTCCACTTTCGGATCACGCAAGACTATATGCGCCTGGAATATAAAATGTTTGTATTTTTTTGTTCTGGTGCATAAGAGTACATTGGAACATAAGATTTTGCAATAACTGCTGCGCATAAAACGGATATGGACATATGCACATAACCTGGTCTACTTTATAGTTGTCATACGTTATAATAATTAAAAAACCTCGTTTAATATGTCTGATATCATTCGTAAAGTATGCGCCATTAACGCACATAATCTCCTCAAATTCATAATTATTCTGTCGTATATGATGAAGAGAAAGAAATCTACAAAGATTTGTATGCACTTTCTGGCTTAGGCACATAGCTGCTTGTCGCATAGTGCCATGTGGCAAGCTCTGGTGTATACAGACAAACATAATTATTACGTTGACATCAGCGATGATGTTTTATGTGTAACCGTCGATTGCACATGTTACGACCAAGTTATGTGGCTAGAACGTATGTGCCTAGGCCTTTTCTGCATAGTTATAAAGCTTACTGTCTTTACTGCATGGCCTTTATGCCATATATGAATCACTGTCTTTGACACGTAGCTTCCAGAGCTCACTATCTTTACTGCATAGGCTCTTTAGTTGTTGAATGTCGCATAAAGGGTATATGTTGCATAGACTGTTATCTGAAACGCAAAAATCACTATCTTGGATGCATAAGTACTATGTTCACTGCCTTTGGTACCCAGAGCGCATAGAGTCTTGCAGCATGCTACTGTCTCCAGTGGCCATACTTTAACTTTGGTGCATAGCCATTATGTGCATGAACTCAACTTTTTTTTCATGCTTTTACAAGAACCCTTTTAAAATTATCAAAATTTAGATAAGTTTTAAATACTTTGAAAAGAAGCATGGGATGAATAAACTTGTACCGCATAGAAAGTTTGTCACATGCTACTAAACCATTCTGCGGATAGGATGCGAACGCATAGATCTTTACAACAGGCTGTCAAATATTTTTTGATATTCGAACCGACAAAAAACTTTTTCAAATGCCAAAGTGACTCCGACGCATGTGCGCTAAAATTAAGGCATCTATTTTAACCCTGATTTGCCACATATTATGAAAATTGAGGTGTCTGATCATGGTGAATGCGACATTTAGGCACATACGAAAGGCCACGAATGGCGCATATGCTCTGTCTATAAATATAATTGTTGGATGAGAGAGAACTTTACCTATTTTTAAGTTTTCTGAATTCTCTTGAGTTTTTAATCTCTTCTTAACTTTTCTTTTCTTTCGAAATGGATCCAAAAGATTCTTCTTCTTTGGCCAAGAAGTCCGGCCAGGGCAAGGAACCATACGAAGAATATTCTTCTTACAACGAGGAGCTGGAAAAAATCTAGAGCTGATGATGGTGTACAAAGAACTATTATGCCATCACCATGTCTGCCAGATGATGGCGAAGAAAGAAAAGAAATCTGAGGGACCTTCCCAACATACCGATTGGTATGATCACCTTTTCCCTGAACAAAAGGATAAACCAAAGAATATTTACTTTACTACCAGAAAACCCTTAACCGAAGAAGAAATAAAAAATTTGAGGGAAGAAGTCGGTGAAACAAACCCAACAATGGATGAGTTTAGTGAAACATCAAAGATCCCTATTTACAGCTACTTTTCTCAAGACTTGTACAAGTTGTTCCATAAAGCGATAGTAGTTGGATATTTGATGATCTGGCTCCGTAATTGTGTTATCCTCAGAGGCTTAGAGGCGATTGAGAGAGTCAACAAAAATCTTATTCTACCAGTTGTGAAGATGGCTTTCGAATATGACCTTGCCCTACTTTCGGTAATGGTTTGCAGCATTCATAGAGAACTGCTATACTTTATCAATAAAGTGCTGACTTATGACAAGGAGTTAAGCAATTTTGCTAGGGTTGAGCTATCCTACCACTATTTGATGGCTTGGTTGATTCTTCATCACCCCGAACCGATAAAATCGGGCACACCAATCGGTATAGAAGAAGAAGATATTTTCATCCGTCGCTATCGCAAGATGAAGTAGCTTTATACCAGCATCCCAGTTTATAAAAAGGCATTAGGTTTTTTTGGAAGGGTATGACTTCTATAAGATATCCCCTCATTTCGTAGGATGCTAAGAGGGTGATTCCCCAGTAGATAAAGGAGCAGATTCTTCTAGCCTACCTAAAGGAGCATTTCATTGGCTTCTTTTGATCCAACCTTCACATCTATATTATCGGAACATGAACACAGTCTTCCTAGAGCCTTATTTGCCAAGCCGATTTGAACATCAATTTAACTACAGTCAACTTCTGTTGGGTAATCCAAGTCCTTGTCTCGGATATAATGGAAGCTTACTCGACGGTGCCCGAGAATGGCGATATTTCAGTGTCGGACGCACAGGAGCACAACTTATATTGCCTAAGAAGGATATCGAGACTCATAGCTTCTTTGCTACAGCTAAATTTTATTATTCAGTGAACTCCCTTCACAACTCTTATGACCGGGAGAGGATCTTAATAGTCAGCACCAAACTGAAAGCATTTGGAAAAAAAGTAAAAAAATCCAAAATCTTCCAATAGGAAATATTGATATTATATCTGCAATTACGACTATAATAACAACAAAAAAAGAAGTTATGCCCGATCCCTCTATGGCTGCTATCCAAACTTCTTTAAAATTCAAAGCGTCATTAGAGACAAACCCACAGTCTCATTAGAGAATGAAGGCCATTATCATTTGAGAGCCAATGAAGATAAAGGAGACAAGGCCTGCTCCCAAGAAGAAACCAGCCACGTATTCTACTGCGTGGATAATGGAAGAAGAGGAGGGAGAGACTATGCCTCTGACTATTCCATAGGTAGATCCTATCCTGGAAGCAATATCCATATCGGTAAAACCACTTTGTGACTTAATAACCAATGCTCTTTATGAGACTTCCCCAATGATATTTCTTTAATTGGGCAAAAATCTAGGACAAAGTCAAGACAATCCAAGAAGGCGACTCCCAAGGTGCATTCTCCTAATAAAGAAGATATACAAATAATAGTCACATCCCCTAAACAAAAAGGGGATGTAGAACGTTAGCGTGAACTTTCTCATATACCACCAATAAGGGGGGAAGGATCTGAAGATTGGGATAGCCCAGACGAGGCTGTTATTGAAGTTGATAATCATGCCACTATGGTAGTAGAATAATATGTGCCACCAAGTGTGATTTTTTAGAACATGGTTGAAGTTAGAGCAACTTTCGATGTATTCGAAAGTCAGAACATACCGGCATATTCCTTGGGTACGTTATTCTCGAACTTTTCAAAGGATGAAATCTTTTGGCTCCAATTTTCCATACTTCTTGTGAAAGTGACCTCAAGTATGGTTAATTTTGTCGGCGTACCAAGGGAATGGCCGGTTGAAACCTTAGGAGAAGTCTCCCCAAAGGCAGGGGTAATAAAATCAACACCTGTGATATATAATCGACATATACACGAATACACTAGGATTGATCACATAACCAACTTCTACTCCTCCATCCCTAATTAATACTCATGGATCTAATCACAACATATTACGAACACGAATATAGGCACATTGAATACGAGCGGAGTGTGAACTCGAATATGAGCACACCGAACATGATTAATGTGTGAACACGAAGTACAAGATAATCAATACCTGATACACATGATAAAATATATATAAAAAAGTATCCGCTGAATATGGTAGAAGATAACATCCCATGACAGGATCCATTTAGTACCAGTCCGTGTAGCCACTCTGTCGGAATCAAGTCAACAGTGCTAGAATATATGATATATACACTATTATGAAATAAAAACTAACAGAGAGATGTACTCGCCTAGAATCTGGGTAAACTGTCAACACGTATCCAAAATGGTGCTCCGAAGACCTAAATATAGAAAGTTACATCAATACAAGGTTTTGGAAAGACAACAAGTTAAACTAGTTCAATTCTAGGTTATAATATCAATTCTAAGTCAAAATAGTCAAAATAGTCAAACTAGGTCAACTCTAAGTCAAACTAGTCAATCTTGTCAAACTAGCTATTTCTAGGTTGTATGAGTCCATCTCTAGGTTATTAGGTCCAAACACTACTTATCTAGGCTATACTAGCTATATTAGGATACTAGAGTATCATAGCTATATAGTATCATAAGATACTCAAGATACCTTATATACTAGTTACCTTATAAGCTAATATTAACTCTATAATATTACCTTGGCTTCAACTAATTCCTTGTACCAAATACCTAACTCAAGTTCAACAATACCTCACTTGATACACAATTAGGATATTCTCACCAACCTGGTATCATGAGTACCTAACCCTCAACACCATGCTCAACCCTTAGACACCCCATTGATATATCAAGTATCACTCACATATACCATTATCTATTGATACTCTCAATGTGCACACTAACACACTTGTTATCAGTCATTCTCCTTAGCAATTTCCTAATGTAGTTGTAATATTTACCCGTATCTCCTCTTACACTGCTATGCCTACTGTTCTTACACTTCATACTGGTACTACCCATGTCTTGTATCATGACTGATACATTCCCATCCTACAGACCTTAAACAACAATAATTCCAACAAGTAACCAACCCCAGCCACAACAAAAACCATAACAGCAGCAAGTTGCTGCTGTTTCTATCTTCTTCTCTGGCAGAACTCCCCTATATATACCTGCACTCATGTGCACACCCTACATATCCACCTGCCACACACCATTATACACACTCATTCTATCTTCACCTCAACTCCAGGGCTCAGTATACTGCAAGCAACACTCCGTCACAGAATACTTCCCCATCAACCTTGCACCTAAATCATAACAACACTCCCCACCACCTCACTGTGTGTACACAACAACAACCCTAAGCCTCTCATAGTAGCAACCTCATCAATCAACAATACCAACAACAGCCACCAACAACCACATCAATAATAGCAGTTATATCCTACAGTTGTTGTTGATTAGTTCAACCATAGATATCTATCTAATATAACCCGATCTCTACTCTCTTGTTCATTGAAATACATGCACCAAGCAACTGATTTGTGGCCTCAACTACAACCTGTTGCTGTAAGGCACAACAGTGGAGTTGTCGCAGCAACTGTCCACAGAGCACACAAGTCCACACTCTTCTACATACACCCTCAAATGTATATAATTCACCATCACTTCCCCCTCCTACTCATATACTATCTATAGCACATGCATCTCAAGCACTATACCCTATGACACACATATACCATCACCATTTAAAAATAGACACACCTATAGCCCCAACTACCTAAACACAAACCAAGGCATCAGACACTTCTAAGTATACACATACACACATACACCAACTCTATGATATTTATATTGACACACTTGTGTGTATATATATATATATATATATATATATATATATATATATATATATATATATATATATATATATATATATATGAATTAAGCAATTATATACTTACATAGTATAATACAAATGATATATATCCATCTAGCAATTTAGAATATATTAGGATATTTAGAATATACATTATGGCAAAATATCAAACACTAAGGCTGCATCACCCAAATATCATATTTGTCTATGATACTCTTGTGATACACCCTACATATACTATCCAACCTCACCCAACACTCCACAAATGATATGAACAAGTCTAAAATCATAATTATAAGCAATATAAAGTGCTAGCTACCCATCTATGTGCTCATGATAAAATATGACATGTGCAGACTCCCGTGTCGAACGAAAAGCCCCAAAATTAATATGTATCACCAAATTACCATAATACGGCCTATATGTATCTAATTATCGATATGACACTAGTCTCACATAACCAAACACATGTCAATTTTGTCTACTAGACCTATTGACAAATACATGGTGCACCAATCTCGAATTTTTCCTAAATTAGACACAAAATATGCCATAGCTTCCAAAATATTGGTCCCTAGTAGTCAAATCTTCTTCCTATAGGCAGTCCTAGCTCATATATAGTTTTCTAATGATTAAACTACAGGTTTAGAGTCTAATTAGAAAGAAAAAACTAAATTATACCTATGGGTAGATGGATTCCTAATGTAAGCCTCCAAATGGATGTCAAGAGCCTTCAACTTGTGCTCCTTCCACCAAATTTTAGATTCTTGCCTCCTCCTTGTTTCTAGAGTCTTTAATGGTGAAGTAGGAAAGAATTAGGATAAGATTTGGTAGAGATTTGATGTAGGTTTGGTGGAAAAAATAGACAATTTTTGGGAAAATACTTAGATCTAGAATTTTAGAATAAAATGAGAGAAGATGAGAGAGAATCCTCCCCTCTAATAGTGGCCGACCCCTGCTTGGCCTCCAAGCAATGTATTATGTCCATTATATCCCTTGGGGCTTGTCATGGAGGAAAGGATTAAGGAGAAAGTTTCTACTCCTAATGGTTTGACTAATTAAATCACTTAATTATATGGCTAAATAATTGGGCTCAAGTCTAAACTAATTAATTGTTGGTCCATGACAAGTCTAGTTGGGCCCAAATAGGTTCACTAAAAACTAATCTAACTAATAGCTAACAACTAACCATTAACTATATACAATATATATAACCCTGCCAAATATTATAATAAATAAATGATCCAAAAATATCAATAATAGTTTTAGAAAATATAATTATCATTCAAAACAATAAATTTTGAAATACTAATATTCATAATATTACCAATAATTGGGAAATACAAAAATATTCTTCTCTGAGAAAGCGGTAGTGACATCCATGGCGCATCAGTCGGCCTTGTTCTAGGTAGATACAATCAGAAGATATCTGGGACATGAATCAATGGCTGACAAACTACAAGCAACTATATACGAGCTGTCACAATATTTTTCAAAACTTCAACAAATGTAGTAGCATGATATTACTGCTATCATCTATAAGAAGCATGCCAAACTAACTGCTGTGGTGCTCAAAGAGGAGTCCACTTATGATAAAGAGAAAAAAGATCCTTCTTCGTGACATCCAATCTTTAAATGATGATTATGATCAACTAAGTACCTCTGGAGTGGATCATGCTGTCATACAGGACATGTTATAAAATAAAATTATCGTCATCACAGGTCAAATCAATAAACTTTGAAAACAATATGCCAAGCTATAATTTTCTCTGAACCAGGCCACGGAGGAAAAGAATGGTTATGTTGTGAAAACAAAAAAAATATAATGATCTCCAGTCGTTTAGACATGCATCTTCCTGAACTAGAGAAAGATCGCAAAGCGTTGATGTCATTCAAGGATAAAGTTGCTCGCCAAGCAGAAGCTAACTGCTGAGTAGAAGCAAGGCGATATTCTGAGGTAGTCTCTGAGGAAGAGAATTGAAAAGCTTCTCGCGAATATTTGAGATCCTCAAGAGTTGTAATGATCTTTCTTTTTGTGTGGCTTAAATAAGTTCCTTGTATCTTCCTTTTATTCTCAAAACAAATAAAACAAATTTGTCGCCATAATTTTTTATGATTGTAATTATGAATGCGAATATTTTACTAGAGGTAACATGGACGTAATAAAATACTGCATTCTTTGGGGAGAAAGAGATAGAATAATTCCACTAGAGAATTTTGAGTGGACTTATTATCTATGGCGTACCTAAGACTAGGTATAGATAATAAGTTTTAAAATAGTGAACACTATCAGAGGTAATGTGGGCATGATAGATATAAAATAGAATTTTACTCAGATGTAATGTGGACATGGCAAATTTTTGAGTTAGAAATCTATTAAGAATTTTAACATATCTTCTCAGAGGTAATATAGACATGGAAGAATATAAAATAAAGTTATGTGGGGATCAAACTTCTATAGAAAATAATTTAGAGGTGATATGGACATGATTATTTTCTAAAGTATAACTCTTCTAGAGAGTTGACTACTTCTAACCTTACTGGGGAATAAAAATAAGCCTTCCATAGAATGACTGGGTTAGCTTACTCTACTAGGGAGGAGTAAAGAAGACAGTTCATAGATAATATGGACATGAACCGCCACTGGGAATATCTCAACCTAGTTGGGGGAGAAATATCCGAGAATAGAGTATTAGAAATAAAATATCCCTAGAGCGACTACGCTCTAAGAATGAATTTGCTTGTTAGAAGAAATTCATTCTATGATCTTGACGAGAATGTTTCATAGGATGTAAGGACTATTCCATTAGAGAATTTTTAGAGGATCTATTACCTGTAGCATATTCAAGACTCTTGAATACAGATAATAGCTCAAGATAAATAATATTTTACCAAGAAGATTTACTGATCCTTCTGGAGACATTACTAAGTCTACAAGAGATTAGCAAATCTCAGGGATAGCAAAGGCATGCTTTATAAAATGTTTAAGATTTTTTTGCCCCAATTTACCCTCAACTCCGCTAGGAAACTTTCAATTTTGTTTGGAGAATTTCAAACCATACTGGGAATCTGAAATTCTATATATTAAGTGGGTCTATTACCATCCAAGACTCTAGAATATGGATAAAATCTTCAAAAAAAATATCCTATGGGAAATAAATGTTCCTATATACGTTTATTCTATTGGACTATTGTCATGATCCGCACCCGATGTGAGGGCACGAGTACGTGGGTACGTCCAGCCTACACCACAACATCGATGGTAGAATAATGTCTAGGTCAATAATACTATCTAATCATCTCACACAATATATATAGTACCTATTAATGATATCTCAACACCAAATGGAGGACAATATGATGGTATAATTATAATCAATACTCAATCATAATATAAAATTAAAGGAAGATAAAGGCACAATATGGAATAGAAGAAAGAGTCATAAAGTCATAATACAATCCATCCAAAACTAATAGTCTAGCTACAACACAAATTTTGCCTGGATATATTTTTCAGATTATTATTTAGAGGAATGGTATCCTACATATTACGGCCCTCAGGGCGGAGAGCTGGAATTAGAATAAGAAGTGGCCACAAAGTTAATTTATCGAATACTTGATGTGCGTATCACGATACGTCATGATACGCATCCTAAACACGAGCCAAAAACTCTAATTCTCGATAATAAATCTTCCCACATACCAATTACAAAATAATACATCTATATAACTAATTATAATAGGTGTTTGAAGGGTATGAACACAAAACACCCAAAATTGGGTCCTATATCGTACTGTATCACAAAATACCATGATACGGCCTATACGTATCCATTTGTGAATACGTACCAGAGTCCATAATCTTAATCTAAGTCTAATTAGATCTAAATGGTCTCATGACACATAATTTATGTCTCAATCTCGTAATTCTACCAATATGCCCATAAATTACCACATAGAACTCACTAAACATAACCAATTAGCCTAAAAATTGCTCATATAGGTAGTCCTATGCCATGGGGTCATTCCTAATGATCAAATACATGATTAAGAAGCTATAATGAGAGAGAAATCAGGAATTACCAATTGGGAGATGGATTTTCAATGAAAATACAATTGGACATAATTCAAACACGATCGCTAGCTCCAAGGTTCCTTCTTCTTATGCTCCTTGCTTCTCCAAGCTCCAAAGTAAAGAATTTAAGAAGAAAATATAGGTGAATTGAGTAAAAAATCAATGAAAGAAAAAAATAGGAAATTGGGGATCTATAATGAATAAACAATTGAGAGGAGAGAGAGAGATAAAAGACCCTCTATATGTAGTTGGACCCTCCTTTCCCCCTTCTCCAAGCAATTGACAATAACAACTATGCCCCTACATGCTAATATAAAGAATAATTAGGAAAGGGGTATTTTGGGAAGTCTCTATCTAATTATAATTAAACTAATTCTCCTTAATTAGTGAGTGAAAATGACTAATGGGCTTGGATCCAAGTTGGGTTCACTATTTGTCATAAAAAGTCTAAATGGGTCCATATGTGTCAAGTCTAATATTGGCTAGTCTCTCTAACTAAACTAAATAACACAAGTCTCTAACTAAATAACTAATACTAGTCACAAATAATTCATAGCTCAACATAATCAAATAATTAATACAATCATCACACTAATATTCAATATTATATTCCTAAAATTAAATACCCATGCCAAATTACCAAACTACCCGTAGCTGGAAAAGTGAGGGTGACAATATAACCCTAATAGCGGCTTCCCTAAAAATTCCTGTCAGAGCCCAACAATCGATCAAAGTGATTGGTCGAGAGCCGGTCTATCCTAGGAATAACCTTTGCACAAGTCAAAGCTATGCCGTAGAGAATAACATCGACATGAAAGACTGGAGGTTCCCTTTCATAGACTATGCAGTCTACAGAATCTTTTCAGACGACCAGAAGGAAGCCACTTCCGTTAGAAGACATTCCCTCCGGTTCTACTACTATACCGCCACCAAAATATTATATTGTCATTCGTATGACGGACTCCTCATTTAGTGCTTATCAGATACGAAAGCAAAGCAAGCACTCCATGAAGTGCATGATGGTACTTACGGAGCACACCAATCCGGTCCTAAGCTACAGAACCGCCTCTGGCATATGGGTTATTATTGGCAAATAATGGTGGCGGATGCCATTGATTATGCAAATAAATGCAGGATGTGTCAAATCCATGCAGATTTTATCCACCAACAGTTAGAGTTCCTACAACGACCGTGGAATCTTGGCTATTTGAAGCGTGGGACATAAACATCATCAGACCAATTAGCCCACCGTCATCCAAAGGGCACCGGTTCATTCTTGCCATAATTGACTACTTCTCCAAGTGGGCGAAAGTTGTATCGCTCATTGACGTAAAAACATAAAACGTGATCAACTTTTTCAAACATCACGCTATCTATAGTTTTAGCCTGCCTCGGAGGATAATCCACGACAACGGCCTACCGTTCGCAAGTTTTGGTTTCTACCAATTTTGCGATAAAAATTGAACCCAGAACGTAACTTCGACAGCTTACAATCCGACAGCAAATGGATTAGCGGGGCATTCAACAAAACTATCATAAAGCTACTAAATTTTTTTGTTTTATCCTATAAACAAAACTAGAACAAGAAACTTGGAGAATCTCTCTGGGCCTATCGCATAATGGTCCGAACCCCAACTGGTAGTAAGTCATTCTTCTTAGTTTAAGAAAGTGAAGCAGCATTTCCTCTAAAGATCCAAATTCTCTTGCTCTGAGTGGCCCTCATCAATTAGTTAACGGCCGAGGACAACCACCGTCGGCAGTTACAAGAGTTTAAGGCACTTGACAGGAAATGTCTCATGGCTCAACAGCACATTGAGCTATATCAAGCATGTATTTCTGGAGCTTTCAACAAGAAGGTAAAAGAAAGAGCATTCCAAGTAGGTGACCTCTGTAGAAACATAAAAAATCTCTACCATGCACCAAAAGTAGTCAAAGGATATGCGTTGCAGTGATCAAGACAAATGTGCCACGATGATCCAGTGCCATGTGCCAACCATTTCATAACTAGTGTTTCCATGTGCCAGCAGTGCCATGCGCCACTATGTCTCAAGTGTTCTCATGTGCCAACAGTGCCATGCGCCACTATATCTTCATTAATTTATATACGCCAAGTGGTAGTGTTCCCACGATGCAATCACAACCATCAAAATTAGGGCATAACATGTGTCACAAGTATTATGGGCATTAACAACCCTAGATCTTGACTTGCCACGTGGCATCCTTAAAAAATCATGCGCCAGCAGTGCCATATGCCAATATGTAACCCACATACATGAGCATACATAAGGCCTTCTCAAAGCTATAAATAGTGGGTGTTCCCTATATGCAAAAGAAGGGCCTCCATCGTTAGAACAAAGAGAAAATGAGAAGAAGATAGAAGCCGCCTGAAGTCTCGTCAACCTTCTTGGTCCCGGATCATCAACGGGATAAAGCAGCCACTACAATACTCGATCTCCACTGTCACACTTGTCTAGATCTTATTTTTTTATTGTACTTAGATTATTTTGTATTATGGATTCTTTTGTACCCTTTGTCAATTCCCAATTAATAAAAAAGTTTGTTCGACTTTTATAATATTTTTTTGTGATGTCCACAAGAATGGCGACTCTGCTGGAAAAAAGCTTTTCCTTCCACGAGAAGTTGGTGATGCAATTTGACCAAGTTGGGTTTGACTCAGAGGATGTTGGTCGTTCGCTTCGACCAACATACATTCAAAGTCGTGCTGGACAAACCGAGCTCTTCAACAAGACTCGTCGGACTTCGCAAGACTCATAAAATTTGGGGTGCCAAGGCAGCTGTGCCTCCCCCGAAGTTGGTACCTGATGTATAGTCAACCCTCATTGCAGATGCACATGCGGTTGATGTGTACTCATCGAATAAGTCAAGTTCTTTAACAAGGCTCGTATGACCTCAAAAAGCTCGTAAGATTTTGGTTGACAAAGTCACCGTGCTAATCCCGAAATCTGTTCCAGAAGTGCCGCCAACCTTCGCTGCAGTTGCACAAGAGGTTGGCACGAATCCTATCTCCATCTCCAAAGTTTTCCTTGAGATGAACAATACTAAATCTAAAGACGCGTGCACGCACAGCCGTCTGGGCAGAAAAAGATGCGTTGATCATAGGCGCATGAAGTCTCCTCCGAGCAAGGTCACCGTCAATAAGGATTCGTTCAGTCCTACATAAGTGAGCTCTGACTTTGGCGTGTCTCGATTCCCGAGGCCCTCGACTATCTTGCACTCGACTGTCACGCCAGCCTTGGTACATATATTTTGTCTTTTATCTTCCACACTTTACTGAATGTGCCACCCCCTGTTGTTGGCATACTTCAACAAAATGCGCCAAGTATCTAATTTGCGTACTTTTGTGAGAGTGTGCCGAGTTGTTTGTTTATTGGATTTGTGCGCCACCATTATTTTGTTTTGTTTTATCTTGAGTGCCTAGACCCTTGTGGCTTGTGCACTTTTGGAGAAGTGGGCCAAGTCTATTTGCCTAGCT
Source organism: Iris macrosiphon (assembly GCA_036927795.1). NCBI lineage: Eukaryota > Viridiplantae > Streptophyta > Magnoliopsida > Asparagales > Iridaceae > Iris > Iris macrosiphon. The sequence goes on along the minus strand of JAYESA010000004.1, from coordinate 93,187,839 downwards.
TTATGCGCCTACCTTTCTTCTCTTGTAGAGTGTGCATTTTTGTGAGAGTGTGCCACTGTCTGTTTGTTGGTTGTTTTGCGCCAACCCTATTTTGCCTAGCCCTTGTACTTTTTTAATGTACGACAATTCTTGTTTCCCTGACGATTGTGCGCCACTTTCCTGTTTTGTGATTTCTTTTTGCCTTGGGCATATTATTGATTGATGTTAAGGACTATTGCCTTATTGATACTTGTAAGAGGTTCTTGGCCATAATATATGGCACCCAGCATGGACTTGTTATAGTGAGAGCCCTGTAGTTGTGGCCCTGATTATGCTTAATGTTTCCTTTTTAACTTTATTCTTATACGTTCGATAGGGTAAGGAGTGTAGTTCAACTCAGGTGAGGTTCTGCAATCTCGGTCCTTGTTTAGTTTAAGGATTGTAGATCTGATTTTGAGGGGTTCATGTAGCTCCCTTATCCATTTATTGCATTATTTATTTATTTCTTAATATTTATTGGTGTGTGTAATTACTCTGACCATGATGAGTGGCACTCGAACCTGGACTTGACAATTATATTGTATTCTGGGATCACCTTATTATACGTTGGATAGAATAAGAAGCGTAGTTCAACTCGGGTGATGTTCTACAATCCCGGTCCTTATCTGGTTTAAGGATTATGGATATGATCTCTAGGGGTTCTCGCACTACTCTTATCCTTATTCACCGATATAATAAAATGACAAATTAATTATTACTCTTGACTTAATCAAAACATGATTTATGTGACCAACTGATAGGTTTGGTATCCTGACTTGGTTATTATAGTCATGCCGATACACTTGTCCAGCTCAACTGTTTATACCGGCTATATTGTACACTGAGTATGGGAAATTGGCAGGGACACGTGGGATATGTAACATGTGTCCCCCTTTATATGATATTAGATGATTTTTAGGATTATTTATATTCAGTAAATTTTTTGAGGGAGATTGCTTTTGAGGGTTCATTCAAATTCGTAAGACTATTACTCCTAGCTCCGGACTCCAAACGCATCTCTGTTTCTTGCGTTAGAACTATCTCAAGGTTAGCTTCTAGATTGTGTAATTTTTTTCATAAATTTTGTCACAACCCGCACCCGAATATTCGGGCACCAGTACATGGTTATGTCCAACCTACTCTGCAGCATCGATGGTAGAACGATGTCTGGGTTATTTCTAACTATCTAACATCTCAACAATATAATATGGTACCTGTCAATCATCTCAACTCCAAACAGAGGAGCAATATGGTATCTCTCATGAATAACTAATCTCAATCATAAAAGAAACTAAGAAAGATAATACACGAATGGAATAGCAAAGGAAAGAATAAAGATACAATCCACAATCTGAAATAATATACATGTGAATCTTAATAATATAATAGTCTAATACAATCCAACATAAATAAACTAGACCTCCTCGGGCTCTGCAACTAAGTCCTCCTGGTCTATAGGAGTATCCTCTAAATGTACGACATCCTTTGGCCCATAGAATGTAGAACACTGCTCTATAAGCCAATCATCTGGAAAAAAAAATCAGTTAGGATTGGAGAGAAGTACATACATCTGAAAGCAGTTTCAATAACATAATTGAGCATATAAAACAGATAATAGAAATGAAATACAAGATAACTAACATATGAATGAATGAACAATAGGTATAAAGGTATGTACGAGAGTATAGATCAACAATATGAATATTAACAATATTATAAAGTAAACTACAATCTAAACTAATGTGCCTCAGAATACAAGTTCATTATGTGATCGAATTGGGTGAACGAGATCAGGTAAGATGATTACAAGTGAGGTATATAACCAGAATGTACACGATGTATCAATGGGGCTTTGATCACATAATCAACTCCTACTCTCCCACCCCCAACTAATACCGATGGATCCAATCGCGACACGCTACGAACACGAATATAACCACTGAACACGAGCAGTGGGTGTACACGAATAAGCACACTGAACACAAGCAGTGTATAAATATGAAATATAAATCAATACCCAATATACATGATAAAATATATCTACACGAGTACCCGCTGAATACGGTAGGGGATAACATCTCCTAACGGGATCCATGTAGTACAAGTCCGTGAAATCACTATGTTAGAATCAAGTATACAATTCTAGAACATGCATATATACACTATCATGAATTAAAAACTAACATAAAAATATACTCGCCTGAAGTCCTGAGCAAGGTGTGTCTCTCGATGCCCAAGTTGGTGTCACATAGACCTATATATGATATGTTGCATCAATACAAGGTTCAAGAATAAAAATAAGTTAAGTTGATACAATTTCTAGGTCAATAAGCTATTTCTAAGTCAAATCGATAAAATCTAGGTTGCAAGAGTCTAACACTAAGTCACTAAGTTAATACACTATGAAACTATACTATACAAGCTAATCTAAGATACTAAAAGACACTCAAAAAGCCATATCCTAAGATACGCAAGTTTAATTATGTGAAAATAATATTTGGATATATGTACAAGTCAATAACTATAATACTATAACAAAACAAATAAAATAGGATACCTTGGCCTTGTACCAATGCGTATCGCACCTATCTTGATACCCAAACTCAATACCTTGGGTATCGACCCAATACCTTGGTATTACCTTAGTATCCTGAGGTAACCCAAAACCTCTTAACATATAGCTAATACATATATATAAATACCCCAAGCTAATATACTAACTATAACTAATATATACTAAGCTACTATAATAGATACCAATATATAGGAACTAACTATAATATAATACATCTATACCTACATAAATACATATAGCTAAATAGCTAACTATCAACATAGATACATATATAGCTAAATATTTACTAACACTCTAACCAAAGTAACTAACAACTAATCTACTAACCCTAACCCAAATACCTCAAATACCCAAAACATCAATACCCAGGAAACTGAAATTGAACAGTGACTGTATCTGAAACTGATATTGCACAATGTCTGACCAAACTTGTTGATACCTGATATGTGAAGAGACAGATACACAATTGCTCCCCTAGTTGCTGATACTGTGCAGTGGCCTCCTCTTCTATGCCCGACCTGTTGCTACTGCTCTCTATATTGTGTCTCGACTGAACTGATTCCTCAAGACTGCACTGAACTTGCTGTCTTGCTTATTGTTGGCTTCATGAGCCAATGTACTGGCTGTGCATTGATATACAGCAAATATGCATTGCTGCTGATGCATTATGGCTAAACACCTTGCTACCACTGCCTGAGAGCTGTAGTTGTTTCTCTTCAGCTCGACTGCACTGCAGTAGGAAAGCTATTGCAGTTGCCTCCCAACTCAAGCTGCACATCTCTTCAGTCACTGCTCTCCAGGGATGCTGTGCAAGCACGAGCTTGCTGCACTAGATGCCCAGCTCGACTGTACCCTACAGAGGCTACTACTGCTACTGCTCAGGCTCTCCTAGCTGCTGACACTGCTCCCTGCTGATGGATTCCCAGTGCCTATCTTCACTCACTGCCCAAACTCACTCACACAACACACAACACACAAACACATACACATACACATACACATATAACCCTCTATGTGTATATATATATATATATATATATATATACCCAACTATAAATATATGAATATATATATATATATATATATATATATATATATATATATATATATATATATATATATATATATATATATATATATATATATATATATCCCCTCACTACTATATATGTATAGATAAATATATACTCACACACATATAATCAAACACACACATACATATATACAAGTACATATATATATATATATATATATATATATATATATATATATATATATATATATATATATATATATATATATATATATATATATATATATATATATATATATATATACTCTATTATATACACACAAATAGACACACACAAATACACAAACTCATATGTGTATATATATATATATATATATATATATATATATATATATATATATATATATATATCACATAAATATCATCTAGATAAACAAATACATATATACGTATAGAATTAAAGGTAAAATATCAACCACGTGGAGTGCACCGCACACGTATCACACTAACTCTATGATACGCTTGCGATACGGCTCCACCACACAACCAAACATATCCCGGAGGACACGAACAAGTTTGATACACTAAATATGATCAATACATATAGTAATTAGATTAACTACGTGTCTGTGTCATAATGTGATATGTATAAGGTCCCGTGTCGAAGAAAACCCCCCAAATATATATATATATATATATATATATCACATAAATATCATCTAGATAAACAAATACATATATACGTATAGAATTAAAGGTAAAATATCAACCACGTGGAGTGCACCGCACACGTATCACACTAACTCTATGATACGCTTGCGATACGGCTCCACCACACAACCAAACATATCCCGGAGGACACGAACAAGTCTAATACACTAAATATGAGCAATACATATAGTAATTAGATTAACTACGTGTCTGTGTCACAATGTGATATGCATAAGGTCCCGTGTCGGAAAAAACCCCCCAAAATTAACCCGTTTCGTCAATTTGACGAGATACGGCCTACACGTACCCAATTATGGACATGAAACTAGTTACAAACAATAATCATATGTCAATTTGATCTATTAGACCATATGACAAATACTACATGTGCCAATCTCGGAATTTCTCTAAAATTGGCACCAAATTGCACATAACTTCCACCGTAGGTCTCCGATAAACCTAAAACCAATTCCTATGGGTATCCTATACATGTTGGTTAATTTATCATGGTTAAATCTCAGATTTAGAGTCTACTAGAAGGGAAAAAACTGAATATACCTATTGGAAGATAGATTCCCAATGAAAAGTCCCCAAATGCAATGTAGCTTCTCTTCTTGTAAATCTTGGCCTCCTCCTTCTTGCTCATTGCTTCCTTCTTATAGATTCTTGATATAGAAGCCTACAATGAATAATAGGAAAGGAAATTATGAAGAATTGGTTGAGAATTGATGAGGGAATGAAGGAAATTGAAAGAGGAAATAACTAGATCTAAAAGAATTAAAAATTATAAAGTAAAATGGTTTCTCTCTCCTACTAGCATGGTCGGCCATATAACCCCTCTCCAAGTAATGTGAAATATCTCAATTACCCCTTGGGGCCTCTCATGAAAAAATTAATTAGGAAGAAAAGGTTCTAGTCTAATGGTTTTTCTAATTAATCCAACCTCCTAATCCATGGGCCTAATTTATGGGCTCAAACTAAACCAATCTAAAATGTTGGGTCATGTATCTAATAAAATAGGTTAGGTCCACTACACAAGTCTATAACTAGAAATTAATAATAATACAATAATTTTATAATCATGCATGCATAATACTTAAATAAAATACATCCTAAAATAAAAATACCCGCGTCAATTACCAAACTTATACCCTTGAATAAAAATATGAGGGTGAAAAATTCTGAACCTATTATTCTAGAAAATTTGTAGAGTTTCAGTTGTCTAAAATCTGACATGTTATAGTGTCTTAGAGATTTTGGGAGATTCTAAACTCGGAATCATGAACCTTTTGAAGTTTCAAAAATATGATACGGTAAACCACGACATATATTTTTATCAGAATTAAATATTTTATTTATCTATTCTATAAAATTTATGCAACCTAGATGTAGTTAGAGAACCGATAAAACTATCATCTGAGCGCCATATTGGCCATAACTTTTTACCAACTTGTGAGTTTGTGAAACTGTCGATTCCAACGTTCAAGTAGTGCTGAAATCTACATGAATATACATAAAAATCTAGATTTTATGTTGGTTGACTTTTTGGGTCAACATGTTGTCTCGATTTGCATGTCACGAGTCTCGGCAAATTTGGTCTTTTGGACAAAAATGGAGATTTAATCTAAATTTTAGAATAATAGGATTAAAATAAGATATTAAACTAATTAATTTAGAATTAAATGAATTATCTTTTAATGTGACAATTCGTACTACATAGGCAATTTGGACTATAATTTGGAATCTGATTCGTACTGCAGCTAACGACCATAAGTGAGTACATTTTCGTGATTAATTTTAGTACTTGATAGTCTCTATAATGCATACTTAGTATTGATTATTTAATCCTTGACACTCGTTACATGGTTAGTAAATGGTGGATTCTTGTACGAAATATATGACTTACTGGAATATTGTTTCTTCTTCGTGTTTGGTTCAGAATCCATATTGTACTAGTCGAGTGGAAAAATACTTAGTGGACGTGTGAACTACCCTTTCAATCACATGGTCTACTGGAATAATAGAAGCCATGCACGATACGTGTGGTTTGCTGGATTTTACCCTTAGTCGTTCATATGTCGACAAGGTATTTTAAATCACATAGATTAGTTTAATCCTATTTGTTTCTTCCATACTTGCAGTTATTTTCTATGATCACTTGTGATTATTGTACCTCATTGCCATGGCAGGACTTCAACACTTAGTTATTCTGGTTGCCTTATTCTGATTTTAGTTTTATTGCCATTATATATTCTTTACTATTTATTATCTCGTAGCTTCTACCATGTGTTGGAACTATTTTCACTGTGATGTACTCGTTTCAATCCTGACTGGATAATAATATTTTAGGTGATTATAATGATGATGAGATCCCTACACATTATGGACCGTATGTTGGCGACGTAGCTGGGCCTGATCTTGACCTTCAGGAGGATCATGGAGGGTTAGCACCTCAAATAATGGCTGCGATTGAGTAGTTTAGTAAAGTAGTTGTTTTAGTTAGCTGGTTTGGACCGGATTGTTCTCCCAGATTTCAAGTTATATTTTGGATATTACTATTAGTTGGGAATTTAGTATTGTGTAGGAGACTCTTTGGACCCATATTTGAGACTATTATTTCTTTATTATCTCTGGTGCCTACATTTAATTTAGTATCTGTGATTAAGTATAGTGTAGATATGTATATATGTTGTGAGTTATAGATTATACTTGTGGTTTATTATACAATGTTCTACCGCCGACCCCGCGGCATAGGCTGGGCGTGCCCATGACTCATGCCAAATTTCAGGGTGCAGGTCATGACAACAACCACAAGCTTTGATTAAAAGAATTGTAAATTCACAGCTTGAGAGAGAGAATACTTATTAAGACAAGCTCTTACAACTCTGATAGACTTCTAAACCGAGATCGCACTGGCACTGAGAAGGCTAAGGAGTTTCTCTTGGAGATGGAAAGGTTAAGGCTTAGGGTATAGCTCACTCGAAGATAGAAAGATAAAGAGAAAAGAGTGAGTTGGATGATTTAAAATATGAGAAAACCTTGCATATTTATAGGTTATTACCAGACAGAATTCGGCCAAAATTTGGTAGGGGATATTCAAATATTTGAACATTGGGGTCCACAAAATCAGGGATTTCACAACTGTACATATTTTTAAAACACTGACCGAGTTCGATTAGAATTCGGTCAGAATTCTGTCCGAGTTTGGTTGGTATATTTAGGCAGGTTTTTGGGTTTTTGTGAGGCTAGTTTGGGTTTGTGTATGGTGGATAGGTTTTAGGCTCATTTGAGTTGACTTGGGTTATGCTAGTACGACATGATATATATTAGTCCTAAACTCACATAAAGTAAAGATTATATAGACGAATTATAAAAGGATGCAGTATAACCAGCAGTCGTCGCGATATATTGAGTCTTCAGTTGTATCATATTATGACATATCAGATTATGGTTTAGTTAACTATCAAAATCAAATTGACTGAGACCGGTTGGGCTAACTTCTTTTACCTGGTACCACACAGAGCCGAGGATTGCCAGACCAGGACTGACTTGGGAGGCCTTCAAGGAGCTCTTTAAGGAGAAGTTCTCTCCCGGTGTAGCTTTGAGTGCCTTGGAGAGCCAGTTCAGGATTTGGTGAAAGGAGGCATATCGGTGGATGAGTATACGACAGAGTTTTGTCGTCTGAGCTAGTTCGTAGAGCCAATGGTGCAGAACCCACTGGTGCGAGCTAGGAAGTTCAGGAAGGATTTGATCAGGGAGATCAAATCACTCAATACTTGGCATTGTACCATGACGTTCAAAAAGATTTTGGCAAAGGCCCAGACAACAGAGGATGATTTGGAACTTAGGTCCAAGAGAGATAGAAATTGTTTGGGTGCTAGTAGCAATACAGGACCGGACAAGCGTTCCCATATACAACAGCGGACGTTCCAGCATCAGCAGTTTCCTGCGCCATTCAGGGAACCAGTTCAGCAGGCACATTAGGTTCAGAGGCAGGTTCAGTGGGTTCCTCAATGCACCTATTGTAAGAGGACTGGGCATAGTTGGGAGGACTATAGGATAAGGCTTAGAGTATATTTGTACTATGGATCTTTTGAGCATAAAGTGAGTGATTGTGTCTTGGCCCCTTATCGTTCAGCTCATGGTGCAGCTCTGAATTAAAGAGATAGAGTTAGGTCACTAATGGTATCGCAGGTTGCTCAGAACCAGCATAGGGATACACCCCAGTAGGGAGAAGCATTTGCGATGACGGTCGAGGAGGCCGATGCTATAGGGGATGGTTTAGCAAGTTTTATTTCTTCTTTTCGTCCTTTTTCCATCTATTTGATTTGTTTGATTCCTTAGTATCTTATAGTTGCTTTATGTTATATAGTTAGTAGTGTACACCTGACAGAGACTACAATATCATGACAAACAGAGACCATAACTATGTATATTGACAATAATTAGTAATTTTTTAATTATTATACTTGTATGATTTTAGATTGGATTGGGGGTTTGACCTAGAGGGGGTACGACCATATTTAAATTTTGAGGACAAAATTTTTCTAAGGCGGTAGGATTATAACCACCTAATTTCGGGAGAGAAATATTTTTGTCATTTCTATAATTGTCTGAGAATTATATTAGTGATAATAATATTTATTAATATATGTATTTTTTGTCATCTAGCTAATTAGAATGGACTATATGATTAGCGAGTTAGCCTAATGGATAGACTTAGTGCTAGCGATCCCAAGTGGACCCAACTAGACTTGAGATGGCCTATTGGTTTAGTCAATTAGTTAGTCATGGTTTGACTCATTAGATTAAGAAAAATAAATAAAATATTCCTTCTCATTAAGATTAAAATATTTCCCAATAATTAATCCCATAATTAAATACCCTTCCAAATAAATTATTAAGGGCACTTTGGAAATTACAACCAACCTAATCCTAGGAAGGAGGCGACCGGCCCTATTAGGGCATATAAATACCCTCATTAGTTCATATATAGCCTCTATTACTTCCTAATTTGTTTATCCCAAAATTTCCCCCAAATTAAGAGCAAACCCTAATCAATCCACTTCCAATCTTATCCTAAATCATTCCATAGGAGGCTAAGGGCTTGGTGTTTCTAGAGGAGGAATTGGAGGGAACTTTGCAAGGAGGAAAGTTGTCATGACCCGCACCCAGAATGGGGGTACGAGTACATGAACAACGCCTAGCCTACGTCGTAGCATCGACGGTAGAACGCTATTTGGATCCACAATACTATCTAACACCTCATATAATATAAATATGGTACATGTCATTCTATCTCAACTCTAAATGGAGGAACAACTATAATGACATAATAAAATATTAATACTGAATTATAATATCAAACTAAGGAAGATAGAGTACGATATAGATTAGAAAGATGGAATAAGAATCACAAATACATCCACAAGTCCAAAATATGAGTCTAAGCACAAAAAACTCCCAAAAATAGTGCTTTGAGTATAAAATAAGACTAATACAATATCTAAACAATATAAGTCTAGGCCTCCTCACTCACTGGCACTAGGTTATCCGGCTGTAAGGGAGTATCCTCTAATGGTTCGCCTTTCTGTGGCCCGTAATAAGTGGAACACTGCTCCTCAAGCCAGTCATCTAAAAAATATATCCAATCAGGATTGGAGCAAAGTACAAAACTCTGGAAGCAGTTCCAAATATATGGTAGAGCATATATGACAGGTAATAGAAAAGAATATAAGATAACTAGCAATTTAGAAATGAAAATAAACTATAGTAAACTAGTAATGCACTGAAAAGGAAAGAACAGACAATATGGAATAACTATAAGTAATGAAAATAGATAAAACTAGCTAATGTGCCTTAGAGTACAAATTCGTTATGTGATCGGTTTGGGTTAAACATGAATATAATATGGTAACTCGATTACACGAGTGAAATATAATTAACATGTACACGAATAAACTTAGGCTTGATCACATAACCAACTTCTACTCCCATGTCCCCATCCAATACTCATGGATCCAATTATTACACGTTACGAACACGAATATAAACACACTGAACACGAGCAGTGTGTGAACACAAAGTACATGATAATCAATACCAGATACACACGATAAAATACATGTGAAGGAGTACCAGTCCGTGTAGCCACTGTATCGGAATCAAGTATACAGTTCTAGAATATATGATATATATACTATTATGACTGAAAACTAACAGAGAGATGTACTCGCCTCTGATCCTGAGCAAAGGTGTCTCTCGATGCCCAAGATGGCGTCACACAATCCTATTTAGAAAATATTATGTCAATTGGTGTAATAAATAAGAAATGGGTTAAAATACACTAATACATGCTTCTAGGTCAATTTCTAAAATATTCTAGCTTAACTAAGTCGTATTAGATCCATACTAAGTTATTTAGTCTATAAAGGTTACTAACTAGCTAATACTAGCTTATCTTAGCTATACTAGGCCATTACCTAGGTTTCTAAGTTAAACCTTACTAATACCTACTATATCCTATTATAGCTAGTACTTATACTTATATACACTCATATAGAACTTACCTTAACTAACTATCACTACCAATTAGTATAACTAAATAATACCCTTATATAGAATACTAACTTATAACAATATATTAACTAATGTTGCTAACTAAACTAACAAATTAACTATACACTAACTTGCTAACTGGGCCCTATGCTAATTGATATACTAAAGTATCTAATTATCTAACTGAACTAACTTCTAATTGATAATAACTGATACACTAAATCTAGCACTCTACTAACTAATCCCCCAATACACTGATACTCCAATAACCAACTGATACACATGAGTCTACACACTTAAACCCTACACTGCTCCCAATCCTCCACTAACACACAGCATACACAGCTTTTCCTGACTTCACAAAGCCTGCCCGAGCCCAAGATAATGTACTGGTTCCTTTCAGACTTGAGTTCTCAAAATACACTTAATCCCTTCACTCATCTTCAACTGAGTTCACTGATACCCTCTTCTCTGTTCAGATATGACTCCTCTCTGTACATCCTAACTGATTTTAGTATTCAGTTGCTCATGTCAACACAGGTAAATTCCTTCCTCTCTAATCACAATATTGTTGTAAGCCTAGGAAGTCCCCAACCAATACTCAAAACTAACACCTATTCTCCCCAATTTGCTGCTCATAGCAGTTACCTGAGCACAAGCTCCAGATTCTATATGCCTGAGCCACTTGCACTGATACATGATGTATCCTATTCTCCAGAACCTACATTAGATGAACCCCTTTCACTTGTTATATGTTGCTCGTCATGTCAGTAAGTTGTTGTTGCAACTTGCTTTCACTACTGTTGTTGTTGGTATAATGCAACTAAGTTGATGCAGTAACAAGCCTTAACCCAACCCCATTTAATCATACGCACACTATCATACAATTGATACAACTCCTCATTCTACTTGTTGTGCACTAACAACACCCCCTTACCTGTATTATTCTTCTTACTCTAACTGGTTGCCTGTATTAGAACTAACCACTCATGCTCACTGCTAACTACTCCTTTACTGGTACACCAAAAGCTACGAATTCTCCAGCTGAACACTCCCTGCTGCTAAGTCTAACTGAACTGATTCATTTCAGTAGTAGAACTTGAGCACTTAGCCTACATGCATGTGCTAAAGCCTCCATCCAATGTACTGAACTTACAAGCAAAACCACAACAGCAGTAGCACTTCTCCCTATACAGAATTACTCTTGAACCATAAACCTCATATGCACTCATCATACACACATGCTCCCTTTCTTTCCCTCATGTAACCATCATACCACATCAGCCACAACTTCTACACACTTGATACACAACCACATACACATGGCATTTACACTAATGCAACACTCGTACACATACTAGAGATATTTAACCAAACACTTGGCATGCTATGTATAATAATCCATGATACTCTCTCTAAGGAAGTGTCAAAACTCATAATACACCACAATAATCATTCCTACAAACCAAGTACACATAATATTAGCTATTAGAACTAGTTACAGTGGAAATCAAAGAGAATTGCACAAAATTACACAAAATGAGCTCCGTAACACACCGTATCATACCGTATTATGATACGGCCAACTCGTACCCAATGTGAACACTTATCTAGTCTTTCAATCCTGATCTAAGTCTAATGTGCCTAAATTAGCATCATGACATACACTTGATGTGTCAATCTCGTAATTTCCTCAAAATGAACACAAATTATCAGGTAAAAATTACAATAAACAACCAAAGAGCCTAGAACTTCTTCCTATAGGTAGTCTTATGCCATGGGAGGGTTCCTAATAGTTAAATGCATGATTTGGAACCTATAATAAAGGTAAATTCATAATTATCCCAATTAGAAGATGGATTTCCAATAAATTATTTCCACGAATATGATCCAGATACAGTCTCCTTGCCAAAGCTTCTTCTCCTAGTGCTCCTTCTTCTAGTGCTCCTTGCTACTCCAAGCTCCAATGATCTTTGAGGATAAGAATGAGAGGGAATATGAATGAATTGAGAGAGATTGATGGAGGGGTGAAGTGAATTGGGGAGCTAGGAATTTGGTGATTTAGAAATAAATGGAGAGAATGAGAGGAAAGAGAAATTCTTCTACAAATAGTAGGCGGCCCCCTTCTTTCCTCTCCAAGCCACAATAAATGTCCAAGTTATCCCTACGTGATAAATTATGGAGAATAATTAAGGATGGCTATTTTGGGAATTTTTATACTAATTCAAATTAGTCTAATCCTTCTAATTAATTAAAGGGAATGGGTCTAATGGGCCTAGTCCATGTTGGGCTTAATAAGTTGTCATAACAAATCTAATTTGGTTCACTAGTGCCAAGTATATTTAATAGGCTAGTCCACTACTATAAATAAATAATACTAAACACAAATAAATATATGCATCACTCTAATTAATATAATCTCTAAGAATAAAATAAATATGCCAAATTACTAATTTGCCCCTATTTGGAAAAGTGAGGATGGAAATTGTGTTCCCTTGTGTCCATTTGGAAGTGTACATTGAGAATCCATCTCCTAATAGGTAAAATCTCTATTTTTTATTATTTTCTATTATAATTGTCATATTAGACCTATAGGAACCCTTACATGGCTAAGGACTACCCATAGAAAGAAGAACTAGGTTCTTAGGAGGCTTATTGTGATAGTTACACTGAGTTTTGTAACCAAATTAGGGAAATTCTAAATTTGGGACACCAAGTGTTTGTTATTTTGTCAATTAAGCTATTTTGATACTAATTTGGTTGTGCGTGGCTAGATACGTGTCCATATTTGGATAAGGAGAGTGCGTATCATGATACTTAATGACACGGGTTGGTAGAATTGATCATTTTTATGCATTGGTATCATATTGTGTCTTTCCTCCTTAATTGAATAGGAATAGCTATTTCTAACTATTTTTATACAATATATATATATATATATATATATATATATATATATATATGTGTGTGTGTGTGTGTGTGTGTGTGTGTGTGTGTATTTTCATGATGTATCTTGGTGTTAGATTGGTGTACCACATGTATATCATGAGTTTTTGGTAAGTATCATAGTGATATTTGAGTTGCACACCAAGTGTTTGATTTAATATATTATGGTAGTGTGTGTATGTGTGTGTGTGTGTGTGTGTGTGTGTGTGTGTTGGTGTATGTGATTCCTACTTATGTGGGGGTTGTGAGGGTTGATGTGGAGTCTAGTAGTAGTAGTGATATATATATCAGTACTACTACTAGACTCCACATCAACCCTCACAACCCCCATATAAGTAGGTATTACATACCAACAGTGTATGTGTGTGTATGTGGGGGGGGTTAATATACCTTGGTATCAGGTTGAGGTGAGTACAACAAGGGAAAAGTAGGGATTGTGCCTGTACTTGTTTGCATTATGCAGGAACACAAACCTTGAGGTTTTGAGTAGTGTATGTTGGCCTATAAGGGCTAGGGTTACAGGTGAAGAGGAAATACAAGTGTGGCTTGGTGTTTCAGTCACTATATGGATTGAGTATCAGTAGGAGTGATAAACAAATCTATTGCTGCACTTATGTGTTATTTGTAGTGGAAAATGAAAGAATGAAAATGTATTCAAGATGGGGTTTACACAAAACCTGCCTTCTTTGGTTTACAAACAAACTTGTACAATTTGATCCTATACAAGAATATAGGAGTATAATTTATTTAATCTGGGTAAATATTGCTATAGGTGTCTGATCTGCAGTCCATCACTTTAGCCCTTGGACCACACGATGATGAAGAAGTGCCATAGAAGACAGGAAGCAACTTCGAAGGTTGCAGAAGAGGGTGGATGCACGATGCCAAAGTCGTCGATCCCTACTCTTTGCCTGAGCTCCGGATTCTTCTCTCTCTCTCTCTCTCTTGACCTCTGGTTCGATCTTTCTTGGAAGTTCGACCTTGCAATTTTTTGACCTTGTTCCTCATTGATAGAGGTCTCTATTTATAGAGTTTTAGTGACAGTGACCACTGCGTCAGTGTAGAAATCGAGGAGTGGAAAATACATCACCCTTTTACACAACGGTTAAAATAACCAATGCCTGCGTATAGATGATCCTTTGAATGAGCGTGTGACGCGGGTCCAACTAAGGGATAAAACGCGTATAATCGCTACGAAGATCACGGCGTAGAAGCCACGTAGGTAGGTATCCCTCGTGTAGAACAGGTGGGCGTAGAAGCCAATGTCTGTCACCATGGCGTAGAAGCCAAGTAGGCATAGAAGCTGAAATAGGCGTAGAAGCCGAGTGGTCATAGAGGCCGAATGGGCATAGAAGCCGAGTGGTCGTAGAGGCCGAGTGGTCGTAGAAGCCAAATGGGCATAGAAGCCGAGTGAGCACAGGAGCTGAATGGGCGTAGAAGCCGAGTGAGCACAGGAGCTGAATGGACGTAGAAGCCGCTGCATACCGTGCCTGAGTGCTGATGTGGACGTCTTAGCCGGAATTACGGCTTTTGAAGATATAATCAAATCTCTTGCATTAAATGCCGAGATTTGCCACCATCCTGTGCATTAAATGCGGAGGCGTGTTTTTGAAGGTCTGTAGCCCTTCAGTGCATCAGTCGTAGAGACGTGCCTCGAGAAACTGTCACCACTCTGTGCATTAGACGTAGAGACGTGCCTCGAGCAACTGTCATCGCTCTGTGCATTGGACGTAGAGACGTACCTCGAGCCCCATACGGAGTGCAGCGTTTGATGTGGCAGGCAGTTTGTCTACTGCAGAGCGTAAACAGCTCATGTCTGCCTGTGTAAAATAAGGCAGCGTATCCCTTTGTGCACGTAAAAGCAGTTTACATAAAGGAGATGGCGGTAAATGATAGCCTGGGTCAGAGTACTGTGCCATCATTATAGCCATCGTCTGGGTAACCGTACAGTATCCCTTTGTCAGAAGTCCAGACGTTAGGTTCATTGCAGGATCTGACAGGTTCACTTCGGGGAACACGAGCTTCCCTTGTACACTTTAATGCTATATTTGAAAGCGGATGGGTTTTACGCCCAGGAGGCGACGAAGAACCCTTTTTTACGCTGAAGCATCCTGGATATACTGTACTTACACGGATGGTCCTTTGAGCTTTTAATATTTCATGCTGTGTTTAGCAAAAAAAGCTCTATTGCACGCTTGATGGCTCTGAAGGCCTCTGTTTACGCTGCTCTGCATCAATATGCTGCGTAGAGCTTTCCAGCGTATTTTTCATGCTTCTACAAGACCCCCTTCAAAGCTTTCAAATTCCTTGAAATTTGGAACGCTTTGAATGAAGCATGAACCGCTCCTCATAACTCGAAACATTTCTGAATGGAGCGTTGAAACGGTCGATGCTGACTTTATGGCGGATTTATTGGGGACCGGTGTGACCTCTTTCGCCTATAAAAAGGCTAGGGGGTTAACCTGTTCTCTCCATATTTCCATCACCATATAGAGATGATCGCCGGAGTTCGTCGGGTCGACCTGAGGAAGAAGGAGATCATGTTCTTCCAGCATGTAAGGAGCCGAAGATGACGGCATCTTCGAGCAAGTGTCCACTGCAACGATGGATCATGGAAGGATATCTTAGCCTCCCTTGCTCGGGATAATCAGTAACTTATATGGCGGTTCTTCCAGGAGAGAGAAAGAATCATATTTCACCACGCTGCTTGCAAGTGGTGCCTTCTCCCGTTACCTCCGGGGATGAGAGCAGCAACTAGCTCTGACCTCGGGTATTAAGTTGGGTGGAATATATCAACTCAATCGGTCACGGCGCACGGAGCATGGGATCTGCATAATTTATGCAAGCCCCAACTCTGTATTATCCCGCCGTTGATCATTGCCATGTCAATCAGTTTGCTGGAACTGACTGACTGCTGGAGAAGATGGATGAAGAATTGAAGCCCATTGAGAACCTGTCAGAACAGCTTCTGGGCGATCTTCAGACGACGATGGGGAAATCCTTTGTGAACGGAGTTTCCCTCATATGTAATCATGAAAATATAGAAAAATCCTTGTAGACCGGATTTCCCTCATATGTAATCATAATTTTCTTTTAATAAAGTCATCTTTCTTCTCTGCATATGATCATTTTGCCATACGTTGCTGTGAAGTCTGAATATGTGTAGCTTCGACACGTCTGATTTTTTACGTCGACTCTGTATAGAAAGAGTGCTAGGTCCAATTTTTTTTTTACGCATAGCGAATAGTCCATAGAACATTGTTGAGCATTTTAAACATTTAGAACTATCCTGCTGCTAGGACTGAGGAACCGCGTAGAGCTCTGAACTGTTGTTTTTACTTCTGATGAACAGAATTTTTGTTCATACTTCGTCTTCAAGAATGATTTCTCGAAAATCCCTTGGAACAGGGTCGAGAAATGGCTGTCAAACTGAGTTGTCATCTTGATAGACGAGATATTCAGACTGGAGTCTGGATGATCCTCCAATTGACCCAAGAAGAGTAATTTCTTAATGTTTGAACTCTGTATATTTAGGGTCTTAGGATATTTTGAGGTCAAGAAGGAGTATCTTCTGTGTGAACTCCTGTAGTCGACCGCCTTGAGAACTGTTCGGATATACGGAAAGTCAGAGATCCGTAGTGTAGATGAGCTGAAAATCCTGAGTTCGTAGCCTATTGAGCGTAGAAAGCCACCGAGCGTGAAATTGTAGATTTGTAGCTTCTGAGCGTGAAGTCGTAGGTTTGTAGCCTCTCGAGCATAAAAGCTACCGAGCACAAAGGCATCCGGGCGTAAAACCATAGACTGATAGCTTGCGAGCGTAAAACCGTAGATCTGTAGCTGTCGAGCGTAGAAAGCTTCTTAGCGTAGAACTGTAGATTTGTAGCCTGTGAAAAAGAAATCTTTTGAGCGTAAGGTTGTGGATCTGTTGCCTCCGAGCGTAAACTAAACGCCACCGAGCGTGAGATTATCGATTTGGTATCCGCTGAGCGTAAAGTCATAGGTTTGTAGCCTCTCGAGCATAAAAGCTACCGAGCACAAAGGCATTCGGGCGTAAAACCATAGACTGATAGCTTGCGAGCGTAAAACCGTAGATCTGTAGCTGCCGAGCATAGAAAGCTTCTTAGCGTAGAATTATAGATTTATAGCCTGCTTTTACACAAAAAACTCTTCGAATTTGCTGACTGTCCGCCTTTCGAGGGTAGTGGGCTTACGTAGTACCCAATCATAACCAAATATTAATTGTGAGATTTGGTTAGGGTTTCGAGGAGTCTGTCCGAGGATTCGAGGAGTCGACCCGAACTCTATATATATCCCAAGCTTTTGAGAGAAAAACTTTTTCATCCGTCTTCTGCGAAAGAGAGCCTTCGACTGTTTGAGTTTTTTCTCTCGTTCTTTCTCCGAGCACTCCGAGTTTTCAGAAATGGTGCCGAAACAAATCCCCTCCACTAAGGGAAAGAGTATAGGTTCTTCTTCTCGTTCTTCTGCCCCAGCGCGGGAGTCTTCGTTCGGGCAAGGTGAACTTTCTTCTGAGCGAAGCATCCCGCCAACGAGTAGCGCACCCGACCTTAGAGGTAGAGCCTTTGGGATGACAGAGAATGACGAAAAATCCTTCGCACACGTTGAACGTGACCGCGCTAGGTCATCTTCTGTGCTGATAGCCTCTTTGAGGAAGATGACGTACGGAGACGTTTTCATCTTTTACGCCCATATTTCTAATGTGCCAGCGTAAAAAACTCCATATTTTCTCGTTGTTTTGAGCATAAAAGCTCTGACTGCTGAAAACTTGGTGTATACTATAAAATTTTAATTTTACGCTTGTGGATGGGACCTTTGGCATAATAACTAGAATTTTAGCAGTCTGGCATAAAGTACGGACCATATACCGCCAATTTAGGCTTTTGGATGTGACTTCCGGCGTAAAATGACTAAATTTTGTACAGTTTTGGCGTAAAGCACAGACTGTCGTCTCTTGGTCTTTACATTGCAAGATTTGTAATGATGTATTTTCCTTGCACTTTTGCAGTTAACTTGTATGAGTCTCCACTGACCGAGGTGATGGGTTCCGCTGCCGGAATGTAGCACTCAAACTATCTGGAGGATCTGTCCCACATGACATTTCCTATCTCCGGACCCCAGTATCCTGAAGGAAGGGAGATCTTGATATCGGCTCAGGGCGAGCGAACGTTGCTGAACTTGATTAATGGAGATCCCCTGACGTACATAGACGGGGACCAGTACATCAAGTCGACTTTTCTCTTTGGGACATGATTGACAAACAGTCCCAGACGAAGCCCAAAAGAGAACCCTGGGTTTTCCCCGTCGAGAGTGTGGTCTTGTATCTGCCCACGATGCCGAGAGATTATCCCATCTCGGCTTTCTCCCATGCTACATATCCCAGGAGAATGTCGTGGACGCTGACTCCCGATCTTCACGGCAAGCCAGGGAAGATCTTTCATTTGAAAGGGGCTGGCCAGGGGTCGTTTGTCAGCCATCCTTCCGGCATTGTGACGCTATTCAGGGGACTGTGCCCGGGCAGCGTATCGAGTGAAGACAGTTTAGTGATCCACCCGGTCCAATTGCCGACTTTCTGCAACGACTTCATGGGGCGAGGGGGGGTATACCCCAAGGAGAATCCTCGGTGCAACGGGTGGATCACCCCAATAAACCTTCGATGGGCTTGCCTAGTTGATTGGGCCTTGAAGCATTTTCGGAGAGAGCTGGAGGTCATTGGACTGTATGCTACTATGAGTGCGATGAGTGTTGGGTTGCCTCCCAACCCTAACCTGTTTCTGGCACTGATGGAGCGATACATTTCGCTTACCGGGACCTTCGCCACTCCACTGGGGGAGTTGGGGTTGGCCCTCCATGAGATGGCAGTGATCTCGAGACTGCCGATGGGGGATACCCCATATGAAGAGTATGTTCCCACCAACCGGGAGTTGGAGGACTCGGACCCTCGGGTAGTGGAAATATATCAGGAGCTGATGTGCCACTACTTCGCGTGTACTGCTTTTTATGATGAGCCTTCTGATTTGGCTCACACCACTAAGTGGACGTCCTACCTCTTCTTCCACCAGGCCAGGGCCGCCAAGTCGGAGAAAGTCTCGGGGGGCAAGAATGAGCCTGTGAACTGTTTGGGCGTGCTCAGTGCCCAGGTCATCGAGGATCTTATGGAGGATGCTAAGGCTCCAGATCAGATTCTCAATGACGGGGTAGGAAAGTATCCTGAAGGTACTAAGGCCTACAGTTACTTGAGGCACTGCCGCAGGCCTCTGTCTAAGGAAGCCCGGCTGGCTGGTTTCCTCTCTATATGGCTGCGTCGAGTAGTGGTGCCCGGTATCGCGTCCGCGGACCACATTCACCGGAACATCCTGTGGCCTGTTGTGCGTCTGGTGTTCGGGGCAAGACTGGGCTTACTTTCTGCCATGGTGTGCCGTATACAGGCTGGCCTGAGAGCCATGACAGATGGACTGCTCGTCGATGAAGCTCGGCGTGATAGCTTTCCCCGGGTAGAGTTACCATACCTGTACTTGATGGGATGGTTAATTCTCCACAACCCCCGGGTGATGTCTCCCGGCCCTGGTAGTAGCTCAGGGGGTAGTTTCTTGCTGAACTACAAGGACTCTCCCTGGAACGTGAACACAGTTCTAGACTGTCGGCTGGTGCCGAGCCTCAGTCACGGCTGGAAGCTCCTCTGCACTGTCCCCTCTGTATATCGCAATCAGTCGGGGATTAGGTTTGAGGATTTAGGTGGAGAGAAGACCAATCTTTTTCCGAAAGCTTTTAATTGGTTGGTCTGCATCAAACCCTCCCATTTGCTATACAGAAGCGAAGATCATTGCTCCTTCGAGCCCTACTTGCCCAGTCAGTTTGCCAGGCAGTTTGGGTATGATCAGCTGCACGTGGGCAATGCCGTCACTAGCTTCTGGTCCAGGGGCAGACTCATTGATGGAGCCAGAGGATGGCGGTTTTTTATCATGGGTTGCATGGGAGCAATCTTTATCGTGCCGGTCGTCACACTCTCTACGGAGCTGCGCATCCTCCATTCGTATGCCCAGTTCTACGTGGCGATCAACACCTTCCATCGCGATTTTGACATGCGTGGAAGCTTTAGGGTGCCTTCTCCCAAGCCCGAGGGAAGAGTCGAAGTCCCCTCGGTTTCTTCTGACGAGGGTGAGGAGTTCATCACTCCGGATGAGCCTCTGGAGTCGGTGCCGAGGTGTGAAGTGCCTCCGCCTGCGGGGGCTTTGGTAGTCTCTGGGAAGCGAAGGGCTCCTGCTTCCAAGGAGGCTTCTCTTTGTAAGAGGAGGAAGGAGACGGTTGCTCGTCCTCTCCGCGTTCTTGATATTGAGGCTCCTAGAGAGGATTATGTTGTCTCCCCTGTTGGGGATGTCTCTTTGATTGGAGGTTCCTCGCCTTTCGGAGAGGGACCCTCAGTTTCGGCTGGCGGTGCCGGAGAACCCCTGCTTGAGTCTGCCGTTGCTGCCACCGCCTCCGGTAGTGGAACAAAATTGCCTGCGTGGTAGAGGCAAATAAGAGAATCTTTTCCTAGACCAGCAACGGATGAAACTCCTGCCGTGTCCGTGAGCATGCCTAGCGAGATTCCAGCTGACGAACCTCGATTGTGTCTCGGTGAAGGCTCGGTAGAGCACCTGGCGATATCGGTGGGCCCACCCCCTTCTCCAGGTATGACAGTTTGCATTGCGTCATTAAGGCATGATTTAGCTATATCGGCTGCAGATGCGACATATATACCATTGGCTATGGGTAAATGTCATCTTTATGTCTCCTCTTAGAAAGATTACCATCATATTGATATCAACTTTCTTGTCCTCTTCTCAGGGGATGGCGTCCACGGGGAGTATAGCGTTGAAGCGCCTTCTGGCTCTGCTCGGGCTCCTGGCGATGATACGGAGGCGCCCGACTTCGAGGAGGAAATATCTTCGGGGGCCAGCTCGCCCGGAGTGGTTTCGTCATCTCAAGAGGAGGACGAACCCGTTATCGTGACCTCGCCTCTCGCGAGTATGCCGATGACTTCGACCGTCGTTGTCGCACCTCCTTCGGTCGCACCACCCGTCGAGGCGGCGGCTGTGGCCACCTCGTCTGCAATTATTTTTGGAGGAGGACTCGCCAATATCGCGGCCACTCCTGGCGTCCAATCGGATCTAGTTGCGCTGACCGAGCAATATACCAGCCTCTTTTACACCAGTTTGAAAATGCTGATATCAATGGTATTGGCGAAGAATCTAGACTTCGAGCGTCTGAAGAAGGCTTCTCAGTTTTCGATCGGGGCGGTCAGGGAGTTCGGCGATTCTGGGGTAGCTGACGCCCTGGAGGCGATGGTTAATCGTTTGGAGCAACCTATTAACGAATACTTGTAGCTGGCTCGGGGCAGCCTTGAAGCTGAGGTCCAGGCCAGATACGACCTCATGACTGCGCGGCTTACTAAACAGCTGGAAAGCCTAGATAACTCCATCAAAGCACATAAGCTGGAGATGGATGAAAGAGAAGCTGTCGTGGCGAAGGCTCTTGCTCTTCCGACGAAGTGCCAATCCGAGCACGAAGGGAACGTAGCGAGGGCCCGCAAATTGAAGGAAAAACTCGCTCTGGCAGAGGAGTGGGCTTCTCAGTCGTTGGCAGGTCTAGATGTAGTGACTGGTCGACTGAGCACAGCACGCCAGGATCCGGAGCGTGTAGAAGTTGCCCGTGCTGGCTCTCTTCGGGCAAGGGCCGAGCTGTCCTTTATGAGCAATCCCGAGGCACGGCTAGAGCAGGCCCGTGCTGATGCCTTGGTTTCCAGGAAAGAGAGGATAGCTGCACTGGTGCAGCTGATTCGCGATCTGACCGCTCCCCCATAATGATGTACCCTTTCTTCTTTTTGCTTCCTAGATGTAATTCTGCTCTCTTTTTTCTTTGGGAATAAATAAAAGCGACTATTTTTTGACTTTGTGGATCCATCATTTCAGAATGTAAATGATAGGTTTGGGCGAGAGTGATATCAGAGGTAGTATGGACGTGATAGACTCTCGATAAACTTTTAGCAGGACATATCTATTCAAAGGTCAAACGGACATGATAGAATATGCTTTGGTAGGATATATCTATTGATAGGTCATACGGACATGATAGAATATGCTTTGACTAAAGTTTATAGACAAGACACTATCAAAGGTAATATGGACGTGATAGGTATTGCATTTCCAAATTAGTCGAACATATCTATTCAGAGGTTATATGGACATGATAGAATATGACCCAACTAGTTTTCATTTTTGGAAGTAGTTTTGTCAGAATTGAGATTCTCGCTATATTCCATTTGAGCAGAGGAGGTTAAGCGTAGTACCTTTTCAGGAATTTACCGTTGATAGGAGCCATTAACAGGTCTCCATTAGGCTAGGCTAACCTGTAAGCGCCGTTTGAGAACGTTATCTCGATCACATAAGGGCCTTCCCACTTGGGCTAGAATTTGCCTTTACTCCTGTGAGTAAGGATCATCGGCCTTCTTACGGCTAAAACTAGCTCATCGACTTTGAACACTCTTTCCTTTACTTTATGATTGAAATCTCTGGAAATTCGTGCTTGGTAGAGCACGATGCGCTGTTGAGCTTGGAGGCGTTTCTCGTCTAATCCTTCTAGCTCTTGAAGCCTTAACAGGTCATTCTTTTCTTGATTCAGCTCATTAGTTACAGCTATCCTGAGTGACGGGATCTGGATTTCAATGGGAAGAACTGCTTCGCTCCCGTAGACCAGTGAAAATAGGGTACAACCTGTCGGTGTTCGTACCATTGTGCGGTATGCCTAGAGACATTCGCCCAGCTTCTCATTCCAATCTCTCTTGTTTGAAGAGACGAACTTCTTCAAGAGTTTGATAATGGTTTTGTTGAAAGCTTCCGCCAAACCATTAGCAGTTGGATAATATGCCGTAGAGGCAATATTATGTATCTGATTTTTATCGCAAAATCGGTGAAACGCTTGGCTGATAAACTGAGGCCCATTATCGTGAATTATCTTCCGGGGTACCCCGAAGTGATAAATAACGTGATGCTTGATGAAGCTGATTACATTAGACGCCTTTACCTCAGCAAGAGGGATCTCCTCTGCCCATTTGGAGAAGTAATCCGTGATGGCCAGTATAAACCGGTAACCTCTGGAAGAAGACGGGTGAATAGGACCAATGATATCCATACCCCATGCTTCAAAAGGCCAGGATACAAGCATAGGATGTAGATATTCAGACGGTTGATGTATGAAGTCTGCATAAACCTGACAGGCTCTACATTGTCTTGCATAGTTGATCGCGTCTGCGATCATAGTGGGCCAGTAATAGCCCATTCTCCTGATACGATCCTGTAGCTTAGGACCGGGCTGATGTACTCCGCATACGTCGTCATGAGCTTCTCGGATAATCTGCTGTGCTTCGTCATCAGAGAGACATCTCAATAGCAGTCCGTCGTAGGTCCGGCGATATAGGCCTTATGAAGATGCATCGAAGTAGAAGCGTAATGATCGTCTTTTGACGGATACTAATTCTTTGGGGTCCTCCGGCAAGATTTCGTTTGCGACGAAATCTATAAAGGGACTTCTCTAGTCTCTTCTACGGGGATCTGTATTCACAGCATAGCTGCGTTCTATGTGAAGGTTGTTCTTCACACAGAATAAATCTCTGTTAAGAAGGATTACCGAATTCTGCCTTCTTATAGGAGTGGCTAAATCCGCAGCTAGACTGACTAGGGCATCAGCTTCCAGATTCTGAGATCGAGGTACATGCTCTAGGAAGAACCCTTTGAATGTCATGGCTATCTCGACCGTTGCTTGGTGATAGGGGATGAGGTCTGGATTCCGGACTTCATATATTCCCCTGACTTGATTGACGATAAGCAGAGAATCACCGAAAGCTTCCAGGGACTCGACCCCCAACTCTTTGGCGACTTGGAGCCCGATTAGCAGAGCGTTGTACTCTGCCACATTATTGGAGCATGGCTCGCTAAGAGAATACGCTCGATAGATGACGAGTTTATCAGGAGTGACCAGAATAATTTCTACCCCTGAAACCATGTTTCCCATGGGACCAGTTCTAGAGGCTCCATCGAAGAATAGTTGCCATGCGTCACTTTCTATTATGGAATTACATTCTGCAACTTCGTCGGGAATGTCCTCGTATAATTTGGAGGCCTCCGGGATCGGATGAGCAGCTAGGAAGTCGGCCAGCGCTTGGCCTTTGATGGACTTCTGTGGGACGTATACCATGTCATATGGTGTTAACAGCATCGCCCAAATCGTGAGTCAAGAATTAAGAGCACTTGGCTTGCTCATTAGTACTCGAAGAGGGTTGATCCTGGAGATGATATGAATAGTCTTGCTGGTGACATAGTGCCACATATTCTGGATAGCGAACATCAGAGCCAAGCATTCTTTCTCCACTGGGTTGTGCCGGTGTTCGGCTCCGACCATCATCCAACTGAGGTAGTAGGTAGCCTGTTCATGACCCATATCGTTCTTCTGTGCGAGTAGAGCTCCTAGCGAATGATCCATCGCTCGAACATACAGCAAGAATGGTCTTCCCATGACGGAAGGCACCAGAACTGGCGGACTGGTGAGATAGCGCTTGATATCTCCGAACGCTTGCTGACAGGTTTTGTCCCATACGAAGGATACACCTTTCTTCATGAGATGCGAAAAGGGCTGACATCTCCCCGAGAGGTTGGATCTGAATCTCAGGATATAAGCCAGACGGCCTTGAAATCCCCGGAGTTCCCTCAGATTACGGGCGGTCGCATTTCTACGATGGCCTGGACTTTGTCAGGGTCCACTTGGATGCCTTTGGCGGTAATGACAAATCCCAGGAATTTGCCACTAGATACACCCAGAAAGGACTTCGTAGGGTTCATCTTGAGTTGATGTTGGCGCATTAACTCGAATATCGTCCTCAAGTCTTGAATGTGATCATCTTTGAGGCGGCTCTTGACGGCTATGTCGTCCACATAACATTCTACTATTTTACGTAAATGCTCATGGAATA
The DNA here is from genome assembly GCA_036927795.1 of Iris macrosiphon. Taxonomy (NCBI): domain Eukaryota; kingdom Viridiplantae; phylum Streptophyta; class Magnoliopsida; order Asparagales; family Iridaceae; genus Iris; species Iris macrosiphon. The sequence continues at coordinate 93,161,979 of JAYESA010000004.1, read as the reverse complement.
TGTTACTCATAGCCCGTTGGTACGTAGCCCCGGCGTTCTTCAATCCGAAGGGCATGACTGTATAGCAATATACCCCCAACGGGGTCCGGAAGGCAATGTGCTTCTCGTCTTCAGGATGCATCTTGATCTGATTGTATCCTGAGAATCCGTCCATGAAAGACATGCGTTCAAAACCGCAGGTGTTGACGATCATGATGTCCATGATGGGAAGAGGGAACTCATCCTTGGGGCAGGCCGCATTCAGATCTCTGTAATCGATGCAGATACGTATTTTCCTATTTTTCTTTATGACTGGGACAACGTTGGCGACCCAGTCGGGATATTATTCTTCCCGGATAAAACCGCAGGCTATCAACTTCTTGACTTCAGCTTCGATGGCGTCCATCATATCCGGGCGGAACCGGCGTTGGTGCTGTTTCACAGGCTTTGAATCGGTCAATATGTTGAGTTTGTGAGTAGCCACCTTTGGGTCAAGGCCTGTCATGTCCTCATAATCCCATGCAAAGACGTCGATATACTCTTTATCAGCTAGATAACTTCTTCCCTTTCAGCTGGAGAAAGATTGTTACTGATAAATATCGGCTTTGGCGAAAGTTTAACCCCAACATCAACCTGGATAACTTCGTCTTTGGTGGGAGGTTCCCTTTGCTCGAAGCGGAATTCCCACTGCGTATCTATTTGTTGGGACCAAGAGTCATTCTCAAATAGTTCAGATTTTTATTCGTCTGATTCGAAGAAATCTGTCACTACCATATTCACTGATAATGTTTGTTCGAGAGCATCAGGTAAGTCAGAGGGCGACGAGCCGTTCTGAGAAGAGGAGAAGATATCCTCGTCTGACTTAGAGGAGATGGCATACCCTAACCCGAAATGAGTTCGTTGATAGTAGGGGTCGCCGCGCAGCGGCGTTCGTCTGCCTCTTCCGTAGTTGAGGCCTGGCTTCCGCTTCAAGTCGTAGCCCATGTTTTGCAAGATCCTCAACGCTTGCGGGCTGTATCGATGAACTTGCATTTTTCCAGCATCGTCATTGAAAGAATATTCCTGGATAGCCGGTTGATTGCGCATGCGGCCGAAGACTATTGAACGCTGGCTGCTGCAGGTAGGCAGGATAATGAAGATAGAATCCTCATGTGGTCCATACGTCATGACGACGTTGGATGATGACGCTACTTTCCAGACATACGGACGGTAGGAGTTCATAACTTCTAAGAAGTTTTGTGCTATGGGTTCTACCTCGTCACGGGGAGTGGATTCCTGATTTGGAATTTGAGCGTCAATATACTGGAAAAAAAGATGTTTATTATCATCTGGAACTCCGTTCCTGGTTGCATTTACATCGGTCGGCTGCCTGTTGTGCCGAAGGTTGATGACCAAGGGTGGAGGCTTCTGGTTTAAAGTGATCACTAGAGGATCACTCCCTTTTCCTGACTTGGTCTTGTTCAGGTGAATAGCCATAGGCTCCATGGCTTTTGGACGAGTGGTTCGTCCTTTCACTCTGATTGACAGCGGTAGTGTGGCAGAGGGTTCTTCTGGCTCCCGGTGGGATTCCTTCTCTTCCTCGCCCGACACTTCTCTCGTGTGGTCTTGAGAGTACAACACAGCATCGGAATAGTAGGATTCTACTCCTTTAAACGAGTTTAGGTCAGCAACCTCCGTTTGTACTGTTTCTTGGGGGTCTACATATTTAAGACATTGATGTAGAGTTGAAGGAACGATGTTGTGGTCGTGGATCCACGGTCTTCCCAGCAAAATATTGTAGGACACCTCTGAATCGATAACGTAACATGTGGCCACTGATCTGAGGTTGCCAATCTGGATCCTCAGACGAATTTTTCCCAACGGCTTACTTCTTCCGGCGTTGAAACCCACGATTGTAGTGGAGGTGTAAGCCAATTCGCTGGTAGGAATCCTCAGCGGTCTGAGCAGACTGTGAGGGATGATGCTGATCGACGATCCCGGATCTATGTGAATCCGATCGACCTCCATGGAACTGACGTACTCGGTGTAATAGAGGGGCCTGTCATGCCTGTTATATTTTAACAGCATGTCCTCTTGAGTGAAAGTGATATTTGGGACCACTTTCATTACACTGTGGCATTGAGGACATGCCACCGGTTCTTCGTTGGGGGACTTGAGCTGGGTCAAGCATGCCTCCGCCTGCATCAGTGCTTCACTCAGGGCTAGACGAGTGTCTTGGGAGAGCCTGAGTAGCTCGAAGATGGACAGCCTGGCTGGTGTATTAGCCAGTTGGGCCAGTATGTCGAAGTTGTATGGCTTCTTTAAACCTTTGTTTGGAATGTTTTTCATAGGTTTATCAAAACATACTTCTCTTTGCTTTCCCTTGTCCGCCGGAGTTGGTTTGAAGGACCGACATCTGGTACGGCGGGGCCTGGTCCTGAAGTTTTGGCAGCTGAAGCGTCCGCCGGTGCATCTTCTTGACTTGCTCCGTAGTCGTTGAGGTAGGCTTTCCCTGAACGGGTTGCAGCAAATACCTCGTCTTCGTCTGATGGCGAAGAAGTTGCCACCATATGGCATAGTTTGCATTTGGAGCTCTTTCTAGACGTAGCCTTAGTAGCTTTAGTCTCCTCCTCGAGCTCTGACACCAATTCCGGATGAACCCACATAATCTTGCCCTGCCGGGTGGTTAGGGGTACCAGGTTATGATTTTGACCCCTAGCTGGAGGAAGATTGACGATGTTCATCGTGGTCCGAGAAATGGGTGTGATACCGTCCGAGACTTCTTGGGAAGGCAGATTGCCAAACCGCAGAGAGATCATGTTGGCCGTGATCGTCTTCTCGGTGTTGTGCAGAGTGATGGCCTTAGCATCGATTAACCCCTGGATCTTCCTTTTCAGTATGTAATACGCCTTTGTCGGGTGGTGTACGTATCTGTGGAAGATGCAGTATTTGGGGTCGTTATGCTGTCGACTTCTTGGGGCCGCCTTAGCTCTGGAAGGGTGATCTTGCCACTTTTGACGAGACACTCGAATATAATTGGGATATCGTCGTCGTCGAAAGAGTAGACTTCGACGGGCCTGGAGGTCCCGGGTCTCGCTTGTGCGGTTGCCGCAGTCTTTTGCCTAGCCGTATTGATCGCCAGAGCTTCTTTTCCTTTGGAGCTGCGAGGATGGTCGCTACTGAGAGATAATCTCTTGCCTCTGTCAGAGGCGGAGATCATGATGCCATTGTCATGCGCCTTGCGACTGTTGTCTTCGGCGGCTACTGCCGAGATAATGAACGAGGGTCAATCATGGAACTGATATGGTCCTGTAAACACTGAGACTACGGAAAGGAGGTTTTTCCTGCAAATGTCTACTAACGCAGAGTCTGGAACTCCTGGAGGCATCTGTAAGGTGGCTTGACGAAAATGTTCGACGAAGGTGCGAACGTCCTCCTTTTTCCTCTGCTTGACTTCGATGAGAGAGGACATAGACATGTCCATTCCTCCCTCGTAGAATCATGTGAAGAATAAAGCTTTGAAGTCCTCGAAGGAAGTAATGCAGTTGTCTGCCAAGCTACGGTACCACTGATAGGCTACTCCTGAGAGGCAGCCTTTGAACACCCGAGTGAGGAGGGCGTCGTTCCCTTGTAGCAACACCGTCATCATACTGAAATAGTTTATGTACTGACTTGGTGATGTTTTTCCCTCGAACAGAGCCATAGTCTAAGGTTAGTACCTCAGAGGGAAAGGGGCCTCTTCCCAAATAGCTGGGTAAGGCTGGTTGATTTCCAGTTTCTTGAGCTGATCTTTGTGCTTCAAGGCGTCAAACTGGGCTTTCAACTCCCGTACTGCCTGCATTGGATTTTCAGTTAGAAGCGGGACTATGGTGTAGTACGGAGTTGGTTGTATCGTGACTCCAACGGGAGGTAATATATTCTCCGAGTGAGGAAGCGGAGGAACTGCTGACTCTTGATCTAGAGCAGGCTCTTGGCTCAGGTTGGATGGTGGTAAGTCCACCCCCACACCTATCTGAGTTGGCGGGACCGATGCTTGAGCCATGGCAGTTGCGTGCTGAGTTAGCATCATCTGGTGTATGTTCTCCATTATGGATTGCATTTGTTTCAGAGATGTCTCCAGTATAGTGATGCGTTATTCCGCGTTTCCTGACGGCGAAGCTTCCTCACGTTCATCCTCAACGGCATAAACTCCCATTTCCCTGGGTGTCATTGAAGGATTAGTATAGGTCGCTGTAGAAGTCTACTTTATACTCTCAGCATCTGATCCGGGAGACTGGCGACCCCCAGCGTCGGAATCAGACAAGTACGAAGCTGGTTGCTGTGACCTTGCACGGGTATTTTGGAACACCCCAGCTTCAGTGTTCCTGAGGAGGTCTTCGAATCTCCTTCGGCTCGGAGGCCTAGAGGGATGATATCTTAAGCTCGACCCTCCTCTAGGTATGTGTGAAGCCATGTTCACGGATGCATACGTGGGCTCTTCTTCCTGGAAAGACAGAGAGTATCTCAACCGGTCGAAAATCGACCGTTTTGCTTTAGAACAGCAGCAGTCAATCATAATCTTATGACTATTACAACATTGCTCGCCAGGGGGCGTAATAGACATGTTGGAAGGTCCCCTCTCCTTACGCTTCTGGATTAGATATTTGCGCAGGTCAGGAGGAGTTGCAGAAGAAGAAGACGACGGCTTGTTCCTTCTGTTCCCATCAGTGGGCATGCGGAGGTTGGGCACCATGGTTTTCCCTGTGCCACCTGTGTACAACAGGTTGGCCATCTGGATGGCGGATAATCCCCGGGGAGGGTGTCTATCCGCAACCTGAGCTTGCTTTACGTCGTGGGACTTCGCCTGGCGTAATTGGGAGATTTGCTTAGACTGGCGTTGATGTGCTGTCGTAGGCACCCAAAAATAAAACCTTTACTCTTGAAATAATATGTAGTAGTGAGAGTAAGGATCGTTCCCACGAAGAGTAATTAGTTTGATCTTTATGCTATATAAAATAAGATTGGGGGAGAGTTTTTATCAAAAAAAAATTAAGAAGAGCTAAAAACAATTAAAGTATTAAAACAATCAAAGAAATAAATGTTGGTCTCAGTCAACATCCACCATTGGAATCTTAAAACTGATCATCGATGCAAGTATATATTAATTCATACTTTGAATATTCATCGTTGGAATTATTTTCCTATCTCCTTCAGCCATAATTAATTAAAAACAAGCGATCTAATTAACCTTAACTACTAAATAACCCCAGACAAGCGCTAAAGGTTTAATCTAGTAGCGTATTAAACTCGATGAGATCGATGAAGCAAAACAACACAAGCACACGCAGTTGCATTTAATTTTGTCAAAAAATTTCCTCCTAAGATCTAATAAAACAAAGCAGTTCATTAAATCTTGGTTGCTTCACAAATTAGAGGGATCGAACAATTACGGATTCGATATCAAATTTAGCATTAGATTGTCATGAATAATAAACTAGTATGCATCCTAGTCATTAAACAAGATAATCATAAAAATATGCATAAGAAAACATTCGATACTTAAAGCACAAATCAAAAATATAAACACAAATTAGATCTCACAAGTTTTTATTCATTCCGAGGCTTCCGTTTCCTTCGACCAACAAGACTTTTAGCTCCACATGTTCAAGAATACTTCAAAAGAATATTGGAGAAGAGGAAGAAGAGTTGTGTGTTCTTTCTTTTTCCTCTTGATCTCTACCCCTTTTATACACTCTAAATAAGTGTTTGAAGATCACAATATCTTCCCAAAAATCCTCTAAGAGTTACAACAACCCACCAATAAAATAAAATCTTTGAATAAGTTGGGAAATGGTTATATCAACTTCACTTTTTGTGCACAGCATAGTTGTCTCAACTTCAAACATGATTTGGTCCATGATGTAGCCAGAATCTCGGAAAAATCAAAACAGCAAAATTGTGCCTCTATCACTTAGCTTTCCGAATCAATTTGGATCAGCTCAATTGGACTTCGGATGAGCAAGTTATGACCATTTTTCTACAAGGTGTTAGAACTGTCCAGAATTGATAATTAGCTCCATTTTGCTTTTAGTGACTCCAATTGTATCCTAGATCAAAATATAAAAATAATGAGTATCTTTAGACATTAAATGAGCATAAAAGAGTATATATTAAGGAATAAAAATATGATATTTTATATTCTCATCAAATACCCCCACACTTAACCTTTGCTCGTCCTCGGGCAAAACTCTAATTTATTTTTCCAAAAAGAAATCAAGGTTGCAATGTCATAAATAAATAATAACCAAGTTCTTCAAAACTCATAACATATCATGAACATATATTCTTAAACAACTTCTAATTACTTAGTAGGTATTTTTACTTGAAAAATGGAGTAAACTAAATATGTAGACCCTCACGGGAATAAACACTAAACTCTCATGTGTTTGAAGGTATATATTTCTCTCGAATTCATTCCAAAAGAAATGCTCTACCATAAGCTTGTATATTTTCTCATTCTCCACCACTGGGATCACATGCATAACATAAATCATAAGGACTTTTCATGGGTTGTAACATGGCTTAGGATTAAGGTGGGATATATTTAGGAATGTAGCTCAAAAGCCATCAAAAATAGTGGAGCAAAAATGAATCAACTCAATCTCAATATAAAACATGTAAAATCAATCACTCCATTTTGCAGCGTCTTTAATTTGGCTTTTAAAGCATTTAAACAATGCAAAATCAATCACTCCATTTCTTTTCTTCTTCTTTTTTTTCTCTCTCTTTTTTTTTTTTTTACTTTTTATTTTTTTAACAATAATGGAACTTAGAAAATTTGAGGATAAAAATATGTTCCATTTTGTTGGTTATAACCAAACCACAAATTTAGATACCCCCATAATTATTTTTTCGTACACCCATACATATCATACTGATCAACAATGCTCCACTAGCTTTGCGACTTGGTAAAGGTATAAATATTATTGGTTGAAAGCTTGTAATGTGGGTATACCAAGAAAAAGGCAATAAAGCTCAAAGGGGTTCAACAAAAAGAAAATTAATTACAAGGTGGGCTATTTGGCTTATGTAACGTATAGCAAAGATGGCCTTAATCATGTTCATGCATGCATGTGTCAATGTGACCTCGAAGAGAATCAAAGCAAGTTCTAGAGAAACAAATCAGTGGAAGAATATCTCTCATAAAAGAATAATGAGACTGATGTGTCAGTCTAAAGGCTCAAATCCTTACTGGCTTTTGTCTACCAATTTAGATACTACCATTTTCAATAAAAAATAACTAGACTAATTAATTCTAAGTTGAAAAAAAAATTATTTATTCAATCATGTTATGAATTTTTCAAATTTAGTTTAATCTTACTCATGACATACACAACCAAAAATTATTAAAAACCACAAAAACAAAATCCTTTTATTTAAAAAAAATCTCAATTATTATTATTATTTATTTATTTTTATTTTTATTTTGAGAAAAATACAAACTCAAACTGCTTAAAAAAAAAATTTAAATCTTTCCCCCACACTTAAAACAGACATTGTACCCAATGTATGATTAAATGCAAAGAAAAGACAAAATAACAAAAAATAAAATGCGAGAATAAAAATAAACTTCCCTTGGGTTGCCTCCCAAGCAGCGCCTTTGTTTAATATTGTCGTTGGCTCGACTCTATGCACACTTGATATAACTAGGCAGGAGTTTCAAGTCTAGAATGCATACCTGCAAAACAGAAGGTAAAGGTCTTTTGTCATTAATTGGTAACAAAATATATGGAATGTTACCTGACTGTTGTCTTTTTGGAAGATCGTTCAACACTGCAACAGTTTTATGTAAGTGAGTACTCAAAGTTAACTCATATTCTTTCTCAAAATTCTCACTGATGGTAACTTTTACTCCATCTTTTCCATCAAGTTTAAAAACTTCTTTTCCATTAGGTACTACATCGTCGTTAGGAATGTTCGTGTCTGCAACGATATTTTTCTCTTCTTCTTCTTTTGATGATGCACATGCTTCTTTTTCTGAAATTTTAACTTCTTTACAACTTCTCAAAATGATTGAACTTACAGTTTCTTTTGGATTTACTATCGTTTCAGATGGTAGGTTCTCCAAAAATTGTGGCTCTATCACTTAGCTTTCCGAATCAATTTGGATCAGCTCAATTGGACTTCGGATGAGCAAGTTATGACCATTTTTCTACAAGGTGTCAGAACTGTCCAGAATTGATAATTAGCTCCATTTTGCTTTTAGTGACTCCAATTGTATCCTAGATCAAAATATAAAAATAATGAGTATCTTTAGACATTAAATGAGCATAAAGGAGTATACATTAAGGAATAAAAATATGATATTTTATGTTCTCATCAAATACCCCCACACTTAACCTTTGCTCGTCCTCGGGCAAAACTCTAATTTATTTTTCCAAAAAGAAATCAAGGTTGCAATGTCATAAATAAATAATAACCAAGTTCTTCAAAACTCATAACATATCATGAACATATATTCTTAAACAAATTCTAATTACTTAGTAGGTATTTTTACTTGAAAAATGGAGTAAACTAAATAGGTAGACCCTCACGGGAATAAACACTAAACTCTCATGTGTTTGAAGGTATATATTTCTCTCGAATTCATTCCAAAAGAAATGCTCTACCATAAGCTTGTATATTTTCTCATTCTCCACCACTGGGATCACATGCATAACATAAATCATAAGGACTTTTCATGGGTTGTAACATGGCTTAGGATTAAGGTGGGATATATTTAGGAATGTAGCTTAAAAGCCATCAAAAATAGTGGAGCAAAAATGAATCAACTTAATCTCAATATAAAACATGTAAAATTAATCACTCCATTTTGCAGCGTCTTCAATTTGGCTTTTAAAGCATTTAAACAATACAAAATCAATCACTCCATTTCTTTTCTTTTCTTTTTTTTTCTTTTTTTTTTTTTTTACTTTTTATTTTTTTAACAATAATGGAACTTAGGAAATTTGAGGATAAAAATATGTTCCATTTTGTTGGTTATAACCAAACCACAAATTTAGATACCCCCACAATTATTTTTTCGTACACCCATACATATCATAATGATCAACAATGCTCCACTAGCTTTGCGACTTGGTAAAGGTATAAATATTATTGGTTGAAAGCTTGTAATGTGGGTATACCAAGAAAAAGGCAATAAAGCTCAAAGGGGTTCAAAAAAAAGAAAATTAATTACAAGGTGGGCTATTTGGCTTATGTAACGTATAGCAAAGATGGCCTTAATCATGTTCATGCATGCATGTGTCAATGTGACCTCGAAGAGAATCAAAGCAAGTTCTAGAGAAACAAATCAGTGGAAGAATATCTCTCATGACAAAATTTGGCGTGCTGTCGTAGGCACCCAAAAATAAAACCTTTACTCTTGAAATAATATGTAGTAGTGAGAGTAAGGATCGTTCCCACGAAGAGTAATTAGTTTGATCTTTATGCTATGTAAAATAAGATTGGGGGAGAGTTTTTATCAAAAGAAAATTAAGAAGAGCTAAAAACAATTAAAGTATTAAAACAATCAAAGAAATAAATGTTGGTCTTAGTCAACATCCACCATTGGAATCTTAAAACTGATCATCGATGCAAGTATATATTAATTCATACTTTGAATATTCATCGTTGGAATTATTTTCCTATCTCCTTCAGCCATAATTAATTAAAAACAAGCGATCTAATTAACCTTAACTACTAAATAACCCCAGACAAGCGCTAAAGGTTTAATCTAGTAGCGTATTAAACTCGATGAGATCGATGAAGCAAAACAACACAAGCACACGCGGTTGCATTTAATTTTGTCAAAAATTTTCCTCCTAAGATCTAATAAAACAAAGCAGTTCATTAAATCTTGGTTGCTTCACAAATTAGAGGGATCGAACAATTACGGATTCGATATCTAATTTAGCATTAGATTGTCATGAATAATAAACTAGTATGCATCCTAGTCATTAAACAAGATAATCATAAAAATATGCATAAGAAAACATTCGATACTTAAAGCACAAATCAAAAATATAAACACAAATTAGATCTCACAAGTTTTATACGCTACTAGATTAAACCTTTAGCACTTGTCTGGGGTTATTTAGTAGTTAAGGTTAATTAGATCGCTTGTTTTTAATTAATTATGGCTGAAGGAGATAGGAAAATAATTCCAACGATGAATATTCAAAGTATGAATTAATATATACTTGCATCGATGATCAGTTTTAAGATTCCAATGGTGGATGTTGACTAAGACCAACATTTATTTCTTTGATTGTTTTAATACTTTAATTGTTTTTAGCTCTTCTTAATTTTCTTTTGATAAAAACTCTCCCCCAATCTTATTTTATATAGCATAAAGATCAAACTAATTACTCTTCGTGGGAACGATCCTTACTCTCACTACTACATATTATTTCAAGAGTAAAGGTTTTATTTTTGGGTGCCTACGACAGCACGCCAAATTTTGGCACCGTTGCCGGGGAGTAATTTTAGTTGATTTTTGTGCTTTTTGTGATCTTTATGTGATCAAATAATTTTTTGCCTATTAGCAAAAAAAAAAAAAAAATCGATAACAGGAAATGGCGGCCAATTCTCAAATATTTGGCACTTGGCTAAATCTTCCATCTAGGCATGCTGATGAGGTAAATGTTTCTTCCTTAGAACAACAAATTTCTTGTTTAACTTCTCTTGTTCGTCAGATGGTTGTAGGTAACATGAAAACAACAAAGGCTTGTAGGATTTGTCTAGTATCAGGGCATCCAACCGATATGTGTCCAACACTCCAAGAGGAGTCCAATGAACAAGTGAATACGGAATATGGTTTTCCTGGACTACCAGAAATGAAGTATGATTCCTATTCAGACACGTACAACATAGGATGGAGAGATCATTCCAATCTCACCTATGGGAGTCCAGAATTAAATCAACCAGCAACTCAAAATTGCCCAAGTTACCAGCAATACAAGCAGCAATACCTACAACCAAGCCAAACTTCTAATTCTGGTATGTCTTTAGAAGATATTGTTAAGTCTATTGCCATTAATAATTTACAATTTCAACAGAAGACGAGGGCTAGTATCGAAAGTTTGAACAATCAAATGAGTCAAATGACAACTGCAATTAATAAGCTAGAGGCACAAAGCTTGGAGAACTTACCATCTGAAACGATAGTAAATCCAAAAGAAACTGTAAGTTCAATCATTTTGAGAAGTTGTAAAGAAGTTAAAATTCCAGAAAAAGAAGCATGTGCATCATCAAAAGAAGAAGAAGAGAAAAATATCGTTGCAGACACGAACATTCCTAACGACGATGTAGTACCTAATGGAAAAGAAGTTTTTAAACTTGATGGAAAAGATGGAGTAAAAGTTACCATCAGTGAGAATTTTGAGAAAGAATATGAGTTAACTTTGAGTACTCACTTACATAAAACTGTTGCAGTTTTGAACGATCTTCCAAAAAGACAACAGTCAAGTAACATTCCATATATTTTGTTACCAATTAATGACAAAAGACCTTTACCTTCTGTTTTGCAGGTATGCATTCTAGACTTGAAACTCCTGCCTAGTTATATCAAGTGTGCATAGAGTCGAGCCAACGACAATATTAAACAAAGGCGCTGCTTGGGAGGCAACCCAAGGAAAGTTTATTTTTATTCTCGCATTTTATTTTTTGTTATTTTGTCTTTTCTTTGCATTTAATCATACATTGGGTACAATGTCTGTTTTAAGTGTGGGGGAAAGATTTAATTTTTTTTTAAGCAGTTTGAGTTTGTGTTTTTCTCAAAATAAAAATAAAAATAAATAAATAATAATAATAATTGAGATTTTTTTTTATTTTTATTTTGAGAAAAACACAAACTCAAACTGCTTAAAAAAAAATTTAAATCTTTCCCCCACACTTAAAACAGACATTGTACCCAATGTATGATTAAATGCAAAGAAAAGACAAAATAACAAAAAATAAAATGCGAGAATAAAAATAAACTTCCCTTGGGTTGCCTCCCAAGCAGCGCCTTTGTTTAATATTGTCGTTGGCTCGACTCTATGCACACTTGATATAACTAGGCAGGAGTTTCAAGTCTAGAATGCATACCTGCAAAACAGAAGGTAAAGATCTTTTGTCATTAATTGGTAACAAAATATATGGAATGTTACCTGACTATTGTCTTTTTGGAAGATCGTTCAACACTGCAACAGTTTTATGTAAGTGAGTACTCAAAGTTAACTCATATTCTTTCTCAAAATTCTCACTGATGGTAACTTTTACTCCATCTTTTCCATCAAGTTTAAAAACTTCTTTTCCATTAGGTACTACATCGTCGTTAGGAATGTTCGTGTCTGCAACGATATTTTTCTCTTCTTCTTCTTTTGATGATGCACATGCTTCTTTTTCTGGAATTTTAACTTCTTTACAACTTCTCAAAATGATTGAACTTACAGTTTCTTTTGGATTTACTATCGTTTCAGATGGTAAGTTCTCCAAAAATTGTGCCTCTATCACTTAGCTTTCCGAATCAATTTGGATCAGCTCAATTGGACTTCGGATGAGCAAGTTATGACCATTTTTCTACAAGGTGTCAGAACTGTCCAGAATTGATAATTAGCTCCATTTTGCTTTTAGTGACTCCAATTGTATCCTAGATCAAAATATAAAAATAATGAGTATCTTTAGACATTAAATGAGCATAAAGGAGTATACATTAAGGAATAAAAATATGATATTTTATGTTCTCATCAGGCGTAAAGCTGAAGAGGTCCTCAGTCGGCCATCGTCTTCTCGCGTAATCCGGAGGGTAGGCAGATTGTTCCCTCGCTGGCGTAAAGGCCGAGAAGTTGAGTACTCTGCCGCTTGCTTTCCCTTGCGGAGATCACAACGCTCATCTGGTTCCCTGTAGAGGTCAGATGTTGTCTTGCGCACGGAGCGTGATTTGTACTTCCGATTTGGCGCTGAGGCATCATCAGAAGTTTTGTCTGTACCGCGCGTAGCGGGAGAATGGTTTCTACGCGTAGAGCGCAGTGGATACTTCTGGGTTTGCGCTGAGGCTTTGCCCGAAGTTTTGTCTGTACCGCGCAAGCGGGAGACTGGTTTCTACGCGTAGAGTGCAGTGGATACTTCTGGGTTAGCGTTGAGGCTTTGCCCGAAGTTTCGTCTGTACCGCACGTAGCGGGAGACTGAATTTTACGTGCAGGATATGGAGGGAGCAATGCTACAACCTCATTGGTCGGAGAGATCGGAGAGTCCACAGGAATGGTAGAGGAGGTCTTGGGCATCCAGACCTTGCGCAGCTTCCTGTTGTCTTGGACGGAGAGAGGGTGAGAGCTACCCCCGGTTCGAAGCATGTCTTCGTAGGCAGACTGGTCGAATTGGACGACCAGTATCTTCTTCACGGTTCCTACAGATACCGCATCGTGTTGAGCAATTACTTCCTCATCAGAAGAGAAAGACGTCCCCAGCAGAGTCGCCATCTTGTTTGTGGTAGAAAACGAAAGAATGAAAATATATTCAAGATGGGGTTTACACAAAACTCGCCTTCTTTGGTTTACAAACAAACTTGTACAATTTGATCCTATACGAGGATATAGGAGTACAATTTATTTAATCTGGGTAAATATTGCTATAGGTGTCTGATCTGCAGTCGATCACTTTAGCCCTTGGACCACACGATGATAAAGAAGTATCATAGAAGACAGGAAGCAGCTTCGAAGGTTGCAGAAGAGGGTGGATGCACGATGCCAAAGTCGTCGATCCCTACTCTTTGCCTAAGCTCTGGATTCTTCTCTCTATCTCTCTATCTCTCTCTCTCTTGACCTCTGGTTCAATCTTTCTTGGAAGTTTGACCTTGCAATTTTTTGACCTTGTTCCTCATTGATAGAGGTCTCTATTTATAGAGTTTTAGTGACAGTGACCACTCCGTCAGTGTAGAAACCGAGGAGTAGAAAGTACAGCACCCTTTTACACAATGGTTAAAATAACCAATGCCGGCGTATAGATGATCCTTTGAATGAGCGTGTGACGCGGGTCCAACTAAGGGACAAAACGCGTATAATCGCTACGAAGATCATGGCGTAGAAGCCACGTAGGTAGGTATCCCTCGTGTAGAAGAGGTGGGCGTAGAAGCCAATGTCTGTCACCATGGCGTAGAAGCCAAGTAGGCATAGAAGCCGAAATAGGCGTAGAAGCCGAGTGGTCATAGAGGCCGAGTGGGCGTAGAAGCCGAGTGGTCGTAGAGGCCGAGTGGGCGTAGAAGCCAAATGGGCGTAAAAGCCGAGTGAGCACAGGAGCTGAATGGGCGTAGAAGGCGAGTGAGCACAGGAGCTGAATGGGCGTAGAAGCCGCTGCGTACCGTGCCAGAGTGCTGATGTGGACGTCTTAGCCGGAATTACGGCTTTTGAAGATATAATCAAATCTCTTGCATTAAATGTCGAGATTTGCCACCATCCTGTGCATTAAATGCGGAGGCGTATTTTTGAAGGTCTGCAGCCCTTCTGTGCATCAGTCGCAGAGACGTGCCTCGAGAAACTGTCACCGCTCTGTGCATTAGACGTAGAGACGTGCCTCGAGCAACTGTCACCGCTCTGTGCAATGGACATAGAGACGTGCCTCGAGCCCCGTACGAAGTACAGCATTTGATGTGGCATGCAGTTTGTCTACTACAGAGCGTAAACAGCTCATGTCTGCCTGTATATAACAAGGCAGCGTATCCCTTTGTGCACGTAAAAGCAGTTTACGCAAAGAAGATGGCGGTAAATGACAGCCTGGGTCGCAGTGCTCTGCCATCATTACAGCCGTCGTCTGGGTAACCGTGCAGTATCCCTTTGTCAAAAGTTCAGACGTCAGGTTCTTTGCAGGATCTGACAGGTTTACTTCGAGGAACATGAAGCTTCTCTTGTACACTTTAATGCTATATTTGAAAGCGGATGGGTTTTACGCCCAGGAGGCGACGAAGAACCCTTTTTTACGCTGAAGCATCCTGGACACTTACGCGGATGGTCCTTTGAGCTTTTAATATTTCATGCTGTGTTTAGCAAAAAAAGTTCTGTTGCATGCTTGATGGCTCTGAAGGCCTCTGTTTACGCTGCTCTGCATCAATATGCTGCGTAGAGCTTCCCAGCATATTTTTCATGCTTCTACATGTGTGTGTGTGTGTGTGTGTGTGTGTGTGTGTGTGGCTAGTGGTGTTGAGTTCACAATAATTTAGAGGGGCTTGAGTCTGTCCATATCATTGAGGGTGATGAACTCAGGTGAACTATAGGGAGGTTGAAAGGGTAGTTAGGTGCAGGTTTGGTGGAAGAGTTTGCAACATATGTAACCATGATTGTAAGAGAGAGGGTCTGTGTGTTAATGTGTACATATGGTTAGGTGTCTATGGTCTATTGGTGTTGGTGATAGAATATATTATGTGGGTGTGTGTAGGTATAAATTTATATATATTAGTGTATCATAGTATTGGTTATATGATGCATTTGAGTTAGTGTCATCAAGGTGTATATGTTAGTACCTTAATTAGTCAAAGTATTGTTTGGATAGGTGTGCTCTATTAGTATCACTATATATGGGTGTCACATGTCTAGGTAGGAAGACTGAACATGTGGGGGTGTATTGAGAGTATATAAGAGTGTGTGTATTTAGTGTTGTAGTGTCAAGGGAATTGTCTTCCATTGCAGGCAAGATGTAGAAGTAATGGGTGATTCAAATTGGGCAAACCAAGAGTTAAGTGCCAGTTTTAGAGTAAATAAGTGCCCAGGGAATACGCACCAGTTAGCCACACCTGGTATTGGATTTGAATTGCTATTAGTATTGTACTTGACATCAGGTTCAAGAGTGAAACAAGCTGGTATTGAATTGCCAAATTAGTGTTCTGTATAAAAGGATTTTTGAGTTCAGGAATGGACAGTAAGTGGTGGTTTGTTGTGTGTGTGTGTGTGTGTGTGTGTGTGTGTGTGTGTGTGTATTTATGCCCAAACATGAGGATTACATGTGTGATCAGATGATAAAACAGGTAGCAGTGTACAATTGAAGGTAAGCTAAGTGAAGGTAAGTTCAGATGAAGGAAAGTAGGTACTAACACTCAGCAACTGTAGGTTGGAGATTTCCCGCTCAATTGTTGTGTATTAGAGTATGCCAGATAGAGTATCAATTGGGATTAAGTAGAGGATCAATGAATGTCAGGTGGTGATGCATGGGGTATCAGTGAGTGAGTTATTAGGATTGCAACCCAGTTGCAGTAAAATAGTGATAGGGAAAAGGTGGTCTGATTATTGGGTGGATTGCAAGTAATGGGGTAAGCACAGTTGAGGGGTGTCTTAGTATAATGTAGTTGTGGGTGAGTGATATACAAGTGAGTATCAGACCTTGTGTATCAGTGTGAGAGCATGGGTGCCAGTAAGGTATCTCAAGTGCCTAACTACCTAGGGTAGGGTAATGAGATGAGTGTATATCCTGGGAGTAGTGTTGAGTGTTGTGTAATGTAGGCAAGGTGTTATTGTTATCATGCATGTACAATATAGTATCTAGTGTCTAGTTATAGGTAATAAGTTAAGTTAATAATATAATAGTTAGGGACTATTACTGTAAGTGTCAAACCTGATACCAGGTTGGTACGGTAATACCCTATTAAGTATGAGTGATATTTGATGGTGTCATTAAATATCAGCCCAATGGGTTAGAAAGGCAGTTAAGGATAACTAACAGGTATTAGGATGTTATGGTACACTAAGTATAGGAATCATACATGAGTAGTAATGAGTATTATGGGTTATACATACCAGTTAACCTAGGTATAGCCTAGTATCACCTAGTTTAGCCTTATAACCACCCTAGAAGCTAGATTTGGACCTAGAATCAAGGTACAAACCTAGTTTGACCTAGTTTGACTAGTACGACCTAGTTTTGGCCTAAAAATAATATTTTAGTCTATTTAAACATATTTATCACTTTATTACACCAAATGATATAGAATTTCATATATAAGTCAATATGACACTAGTTTGGATACCGATTTGCATTATTTGCAATGGACCACGGGCGAGTATAATCTCTAATAGTTTACATTGTTTGATCATTATTATGATTCAAGTATTTAGAAATGTTATACCTGATTCCTGACATGATGGTACATGGATTGGTATATGCATTGGATCTTCAGTCATGATATGTTACCATGACTCGTCACATTGATATTGGATAATATTCATCGTATTGATATTAGATAACATTGGATACATTGGCTAGTGATGTGTCATGGTTGTATCTATCATACCAGTCGGGGCGGAGGAAGTGCTAGCTAGATATGTGATCAAGATATTGGCAATATTGTAGATATTGGCAAACATTATAGACATTAGTAAATATTGTAGACAGGTAAATATTGTAAACGTCGGCTACTGGCGTAAAATATTAAAATACCTTATTCACATATTTGACTAGTATTTCAAAACACTTAGTATAGTTACAGTTTTTTATGTTCAGTTCATAGATTACATTGTCTATCATCTGATACTTGTAGATTATTTTCTCTTCCATTTTATATATGCACTGGTTATTTCACATTGCTTAAATTATCTGTCCCCTTTTACTCTTTACCAATGCATCAGTTATTATTTTCTCCTCGTATATTTTATTCTCTATTACTATTTTATAGTCTTTATCAATTAATTAGAATTGCTATTGGGTTATACTCATTCTATCCTGACTGGATATATTTTTTAGAGTATTTGGAGGATTTGTGTCTGACTCATTGCGGCCTGTAGGAGGGAGTAGCAGCAGCCTTAGACACTATAGTTCAGGAGTGATTAGGGAGTGACTAGCGGGAGGACTAGCCGGTATCACTAGTTATTTCAGTTATCCTTACTTAGCATTATGATACTGGATTTATTTTTAGCATATTAGACTTTTAAGAGGTATTATTATTACTCCAAGACTTATAGATTATTGATTAGAATATTGGACTAATTTTGATGTTGAGGACTTTTAGATTGTGACTTCTTTATTTTCTATCATATCGTGCCATTTATCATCCTTATATATTTTTTTGTGATTGAGTATAGATATTGACTTTATATTATCATCTTGTCCTCCTTATATAGTTAAGATTATTATTGATAGGATATATATTTTTGTGTGAGATGAATAGATATTATTGTTGACCAAGATATCGTTCTACCACCGATATTGCGGCGTAGGATGGATATACCCACGTACTCGTGTCCTATCATCCGGGTGTGGGCCGTGACATTAATTCATCTCCATATTTAAGTAAGTATAATTTTATTGAATAATATAAACCTTAATACCATAGTATTCTTAGAGTAATAGAACTCAAAAAATTAACTTTTCTGTATATTTTGAGTAAATTCTCATAAATTCAACATATATATTAAATTATTAAGCAAGTTTAAGGTTTTAATATATATAAATACCGCACGTTTAACCCTTACATACTATCAAAGTTTTAGGACAATATTAGAAAAACCTAAAATTTTTACTTTTGGTTCATTTTAGAAAAATTATAATTTAATTTCAACACCAACCTTATTAAGAATAAGTTGTTATCGATGATTCAAAGACTTTTAGACAAGTGGTTGACCCATGGTATATCTGTTGACACAAAAGTACAGACTGTTGTCAAGGTGTATAGATTATTGGTCACAGTCAACCTGATTCAGAAAATTGACAACACCGAGTCGAAAGTACAACTTCTGGATGTGAAGCATGCCTACTGAAGTCAAGCCCCACTACTACCAAAGACAGGCATCTTCACCAACTTTTGGATATCTTGTTGTTTAGTCATTCAATAATATAATCTTATATTTATTGAGTCTAGGATGGATGTAAGTCTTGTCGCAATGGAAACTTGAAGTACCTGTTCACTCACAAAAATCTACCTCAATCCACTTACAAAAAGATTACCTTAGTCCATTCAAATAAGCCTAAACATATCCACCCAAAATCAGACCAAACACAACCTGAACCAAAACTTGGACCAATCTAAAATAGGCAAAAATGAACTTAGACCAAAATTTGACCGAACTAGGTTATGCTATTATAGAAACATAGCCAGTTGTGATTTTCTAGATTTTGTGGCCTCCAGCGTTCAAAAATTTTAATTTTCTACACCAAATTCTGGCCGAACTCGATTTGGGAATACCCTATAAATATATATTTGGATATTTCACATTCTTAGACAACTGAACTTACTCATCTCTCTACATCTTTCTATCCTATAGTGAGCTATACCCTGAGCCTAAACTTTTTTATCTCCAAAATCAACTCCTTAGCCTTCTAAAGTGCCAAGTGCGATCTCGGTTAGAAGTCTATTAGAGTTGTAACAGCTTGATTTTTTAAGTCTTTCTTCTATTGTGAAGTCATCAAGGTCTTCGTATCAAAAGCTTGAGGAAGTTAGCAAGCCTTCGGATCAAAGCTTGTTGTTGTAAAGAAGTGGTAAGCCTTCAGATCAAAGCTTATGATTCACTATTGGTGATTATAGTGGATAAAATTTTGAGCAAGAGTTCTCGGGCCTGGACTAGTCCTCTCAGAGAAAAACTAGAATAAAATTGCAGTATTTGTGTTTGCTCTTGTCACACCCCAGATCAAGAATACTGGAGCACGAAGAAATGACACAGCCAACCACACCTTGCGAACTACCGAAGCAATTCACAATGTGTTAAGGTTGTCTAGATACATGAGAGTGCATAGCACAATCGGGTCTCCTAGGGTCAAGAACTTCTATGTCTTAATCATTCAAAAAAGTTGTAATAAAATAAAATATTTCAGAATAAGCAGTAAGTCGTACCAAATGCTGCATCAAAATAATGTTAGAGATCTAGCACGACAAAATAATAAGTCATATAAGGAACTAGTATCTAGATTTGCTGTCTAACGGGAACCGGTTGACAAAATACCCAAAAGAACATAGTTCACAAAAGGTGAACAGTGAATAAAGAAACCCACTTGTGTCCCTCAGCAGCCATCCTTCGAGTGCGTGCCATCAGTGAGAGGGAAGTAAGCTTGATCCTCAAGTTTTTTCTATAAACCTGCCATGCAAAACCAGTGGGGTCAGACCCCAAATAGTAAGTACCACCAAGAAAGTATGAAATAAAAAACAAAACCAGTTCTATAGCATGAGATGCATGAGCCAAAAATCAATGGCATATGTTCTACCCATAACATGACCCGACACCGCTTCATCAAACAAGGACAAGAAGTGCCTTATCACATCATGATAAAATACGTCCCTTGATTATGGTCAAGCTAAAATAACTCTGCATGATAGTTTTAGTCAACAACCTATCATATCACAACAATGCAACCCAATAACCAAACAAGGATATGAGTTGCACCATCATGCTACAACAGTCTATATCTCTAATTTTACTTAACCGAAGGCATAATATATAATCAGAGATATTACATAGGAGAAATTGTCTAGCTTCAGTCCATGGATTATCGTAACAATAGCCCACTTTCCTTGCTAGGCATGCATTACAAGAACTTTAAACGACCAATCATGTATTATGGCTTGATATGTAAAATCTGGGTTATCCCAGAAATATAATATATAAGTATCCTCAGATCATACCCTAATCAAGTAGGACTGGCTGAACCAATGATATAGGAGAAAGAATATATGTATAAGATGCACATGTCCCTTGCAAGGGCACTGAGCTAATTAACAATTAGTAACGGTTCCAAGCTTTCTATAAGAAAGATACTAGCTCGGTCTTATAATTAGATCAGATACTGTACTCCACTAGTGCGAATGATATAAAATATTCGTGGTGGCAAGCCTTTACTCTCACCTAATTTAGGGTGGCTCGACAACACGATCTCGGGATATTGGTCCCTCCTAATGCTCTACAAGTTAAGTTGCCTAGTTAACTATTTCGGATAATAAACAAGAAAAGATAATATGTGGAAAACGAGGTCTTATACGAAAACCCGCCCTTCTTTTATGTTTACAAACAAGATTGTACAATTTAATCCTATACAAGGATGTCTAAGTATAATTTATTTAATCTGGGTAAATATTGCTATAGGTGTCTGATCTGCAGTCGATCACTTTAGCCCTTGGACCACACGATGTTGAAGAAGTGTCGTGGAAGACAGAAAGCAGCTTCGAAGGTTGCTAAAGAGGGTGGATGCTCGATACCAAAGTCGTCGATCCCTTCTCTTTGCCTGAGCTTTGGATTCTTCTCTCTCTCTTGACTGTTTGACCTTCGATTTTTGCGACCGTTAGATCTGATACTGGATTTCTTGATCGATTTTCTGATCTTTTTCCTCTGTTGATAGAGGTCTCTATTTATAGAGTTTTTAGTGACAGTGACCACTCAGTCGGTGTAAAAACCGAGTAGTGGAAAGTACAACACCCTTTTACACGACAGTTTAAAATAACCAATGCCTGCGTATAGATGACCTTTTGAGTGAGCATGTGATGTGTGTCCAACTAAGGGACAAAATGCGTATATCTGCTGCAAAGATCACGACGTAGAAGCCACATAGGTAGTTATCCCTTGTGTATAAGAGGTTGGCGTAGAAGCCAATAACTGTCACCATGGCGTAGAAGCCGAGTAGGCGTAGAAGCCAAGTAGGCATAGAAGCCGGGGGGCGTAGAAGCCGAGTGGTCATAGAGGCCGAGTGGGCATAGAAGCCGAGCAGGCGTAGAAGCCGAGTGGGCATAGAAGTCGAGTGGGCATAGAAGCCGAGCGGGCATAGAAGCCGAGCAGGCGTAGAAGCCGAGATGATGTGGACGTTTTAGCCGAAATTATGGCTCTTGGAGATATAATCAAATCTCTTGCATTAAATGCAGAAATCTGCCCCCATCCTGCGCATTAAATACAGAGGCATGTCTTTAAGATTTGCCATCATTCTGTGCATTAAATGCAGATACACGCCTCGAATTCTGTACGAAGAGTAGCTGCTGATATGGCGGTCTGTTTGACTTCTGCGGAGCGTAAGAAGCTCATGTCTGCCTGTGTAAAACTGGGCAACGTATTCCTTTATATGCCTAAGAGTAGTTTATGCAAAGGGGATGTCACTAAACGACGGTTCGGTGACATTTTAATCAAATCTCCTGCATTAAATGCGGAGATCCGCCGTTATCATGCACATTAAATGCAGAGACATATTTTGAAGGTCTGCCACCCTTCTGTGCATCAAGTACAGAGACGTGTCTTGGGCATCTGTCAGTATTCGGTGCTTTAAATGCAGAGATGTGCCTCGAGAAACTGTTACCGCTCTGCGTATTAAATGCAGAGACGTACCTCGAGCCCTGTACGAAGTGCAGCTTTTGACGTGGCAGGCTGTTTGTCTTCTGCGGAGCGTAAGCAGCTCACATCTGCCTGTGTAAAACTAGGCAGCATATTCCTTCATATGTGTAAAAGTGGTTTACGCAATATACCCCCAATGGTGTCCGGAAGGCAGTATGCTTCAATCCGAAGGACATGACCGTATAGCAATATACCCCCAATGGTGTCCGGAAGGCAGTATGCTTCTCGTCTTCAGGATGCATCTTGATTTGATTGTATCCTGAAAATCCGTCCATGAAAGACATACGTTCAAAATCGCATGTATTTTCAATCATAACGTCTGTGATGGGAAGAGAAAACTCATCCTTGGGACAGGCTACATTCAGATCTCGGTAATCGATGCAGACTCATACTTTCCCATTCTTCTTCATGACCGGGACAACATTGGTGACCCAGTCGGGATGTTGTTCTTCCCGGATGAAGCCGCAGGCTATCAACTTCTTAATTTCAGCTTCAATGGCGTCCATCATATCCGGGAGGAACCGGCATTGGTGCTGCTTCACAGGCTTCGAATCGGGCAATATATTGAGCCTATGAGTAGCCACCTTTGGATCAAGGCCTGGCATGTCCTCATAATTCTACGCAAAGACGTCGATATATTCTTTTATCAGCTGGATAACTTCTTCCCTTTCTGCTTCGGAAAGATTGTTACTGATAAATATCGGCTTTGGCGAAAGTTCATCCCCAACGTCAATCTGGATAACTTTGTCTTCAGTAGGAGGTTCTCTTCGCTCGAAGCGGAACTCCCATTGTGTATCTATTTGTTGAGCCCAAGCGTCATTCTCAAACAGTTCAGATTTTTTTTCGTCTGATTCGAAGGAATCCGTCACTACCATATTTACTGACAATGTTCGCTCGAGAGCATAAGATGAGTCGAAGGGCGCTGAGCCATTTTGAGAGGAGGAAAAGATATCCTCATTTGACTCAGGAGGTGGTATACCCTAACCCAAAATAAGTTCGTTGATAGTAGGGGTCGTCGTGCAGCGGCATTCGTCTGCCTTTCCCGTAGTTGAGACCCGGTTCCAGCTTCAAGTTATAACCCATACTTTGCATGATCTTCAAAGCTTGCGGGCTGTATCTGTGAACCTGCATTTTACCGTCATCGTCATCGGAAGAATCCTCTTGCATAGTCGGTTCATTGCGCATGCAGCCAAAGACTATTGGATGCTGACTGTTGCAAGTAGGCGGGACAATGAAGATAGAATCCTCATGCGGTCCATATGTCGTGGTGACATTGGATGATGATGCCACTTCCCATATATACGGATGATAGGAATCTATAGCTTCCAAGAATTTTTGCGCTATAGGTTCTATATCGTCGCAGGGGGAGGATTCCTGATTTGGAATTCGGGCGTCAATATACTGGAAAAGAGGTTGTTTATTATCATCTGAAACTCTGTTCCCGGTTGCATTTACATCACTCGGCTGCCTGTTGCGCCGGAGGTTGATGACCAAGGATGGAGGCTTCTGGTGCAAAGTGATCACTAGAGGATCACCCCCTTTTTCTGACCTGGTCTCGTTCAGGTAGATAGCCATAGGCTTTATGGCTTTTGGACGAGTAGTCCGTCCTTTCACCTTGATTGACAGAGTTTGCTTGGCAGAGGGTTCTTCTGGCTCCCGGTGGGATTCCCTCTCTACTTCGGTTGACACCTCTTTCGTGCAGTCTTGAGAGTACAACACGGCATCAGAGTAGTAGGATTCTACTCCTTGAACGGGTTCAGGTCAGCAATCTCCGTTTGTACTATTCCTCAGGCATCTACATATTTGAAGCATTGATGTAGAGTCGAAGGAACGATGTTGTGGTCGTGGATCCAAGGTCTACCCAGCAGGATGTTGTAGGACACCTCTGAATCGATGACGTAACATGTAGCCACCGATCTGAGGTTACCAATCTGGATCCTCAAGCGAATTTTCTCCAACGGCTTACTTCTTTCTTTCGGCGTTGAAACCCACGATCGTAGTGGTGGTGTAAGCCAACTCGCTGGTAGGAATCCTCAGCGGTCTGAGCAGACTATGAGGAATGATGCTGATTGATGATCCCAGATCTATATGAATCCAGTCGACCTCCATGGAATCGATGTACCCGGTGTAATAGAGGGGTCTGTCATGCCTGTTATGTTTTAACAGCATGTCATCTTTAGTGAAAGTGATGTTTGGGACCACCTCCATCACGCTGTGGCATTGAGGACACGCCACGGGTTCTTCGTCAGGGGACTTGAGCTGAGTCAAGTATGCATCCGCCTGCATCAATGCTTCACTCAGGGCTTGACGAGTGTCCTAAGAGAGCCTGAGTAGCTCAAAGATGGACAGCCTGGCTGGTGTATTAGCCAGTTGGGCCAGGATGTCGAAGTTGTATGGCTTCTCAAAACCTTTGTTTTGAATATTTTTCATAGGTTTATCGAAGCGCACTTCTTTTTGCTTCCCCTTGTCCGCCGAAGTTGGTCTCGAAGGACCGGCCTCTGGTACGACGGATTCCGGTTCTGAAGGCTTGGCAGCTGAAGCATCTGCCGATGCGTCTTCCTGGCTGGCTCCACAGTCCTGGAGGTAGGCTTTCCCTGAGCGGGTTCCAATAGCCAAGACCTCGTCTTATGATGCTGAGTGTACCGTAATCATGTGACACAGTTTATGCTTTGAGTTTTTTTTAGACTTAGCCTTAGCAGCTTGAGTCTCTTTCTCGATCTCTGGCACCAGATCTGGATGAACCCACATAGTCTCGCCTCGCTGGGTAGTTAGTGGTAGCAGGTCATGATTTTGACCTCTAGCTGGAGGGAGATTAACGATGTTCATCGTCGTCCGGGAAATAGGCGTAACACCGTCCGAGATTTTTTGGGGAGGCAGATTGCCAAATTGCAGGGAGATCATGTTGGCCGTGACCGTCTTCTCGCTGTTGCACAGAGTGATGGCCTTAGCATCGATCAGCTCCTGGATCTTCCTTTTCAGTATATAATATGCCTTTGTGGGGTGGTGTATGTACCTATGGAAGATGCAGTACTTGGGGTTGTTGGTACTGCCGGCCTCATTGGGCCGTCTCACCTCAGGAAGGGTAATCTTGCCGCTTTTGACGAGACATTCGAATATGCTCGGAATATTGTCGTCGTCGAAAGAGTACACTTCAATGGGCCTGGAAGTCCCAGGTTTCATCTGTGTGGTAGCCACCATCTTTTGCTTGGACGTGTTGATCGCCAGAGCTTCTTTACCCTTGGTACCACGAGGATGGTCGATGTTGGAGGACGACCTCTTGGCTTTATCGGAGGCCGAGATCATGATGCCATTATCGCGCGCCTTCTGACTATTGTCCTCCGCGGCTACCGCCGAGATAATGAACGAGGGCCAATAACGGAACTGATATGGTCCTGTGAACACCGAGATCACGGGGAGAAGGTTCTTCTTGCAGATGTCCACCAATACCGAGTCTGGGACTCCTGGAGGCATTTACAGAGTGGCTTGACGAAAACGTTCGATGAAAGTGTGAACATTCTCTTTTTCCTTCTGCCTGACTTCAATGAGAGAGGACATAGACATGTCCATCCCTCCCTCATAGAATCTTGTAAAGAATAAAGCCTTAAAGTCTTCAAAGGAAGTAATGCAATTGTCCGCCAGGCTGCGGTACCACTGGTAAGCTACTCCTGAGAGACAGCCCTTGAACACCCGAGTGAGGAGGGCGTCGTTCCCTTGTAACAACACTGTCATCATGCTGAAGTAGTTCATGTATTGACTCGGTGATATTTTTCCCTCAAACAAAGCCATAGTCTGTGGTTTGTATCTAGAAGGGAAAGGGACCTCTTCCCAGATAGCTGGGTAAGGTTGGTTGATTCCCAATTTCTTGAGCTGATCTTTGTGCTTCAGGGCATCAAATTGGGCTTTCAACTCCCGTACTGCCTGCATCGGATCTTCAGCTGGTAGCAAAACCATGGAGTGATGAGGAATCGATTGCATTGCGACTCCGACGGGAGGTAATACATTCTCCGAGTGAGGAAGCGGAGGAACTGCTGACTCCTGATCTAGAGCAGGCTCTTGGATCGTGTTGGCTAGTGGTAAGTCCACCCCCATATGTATCTGAGCTGGAGGGACCGACGCTTGAGCCATAGCAGCTGTATACTGAGTCAGCATCATCTGGTGCATGTTCTCCATCATGGACTATATTTCTTTTAGAGATGTCTCCAGTATAGTGATGCGTTGCTCAGTACTCCCGGACGGGGAAGCTTCCTCGCGCTCATCTCCAATGGCATAAACTCTCATCTCCCTGGGTGTCATTGAAAGATTAGTATAGGTCTCTGTAGAAGTTGACTCTATACTTTTGGCATCTGATTCGGAAGACTGGCGACCCCCAACATCGGAATCAGAAGAGTACGAAGCTGGTTGTTGTGACCTCGAACGAGTGTTTTGGAACACCCCAGCTTCGGTGTTCCTAAGGAGCATGTTGAATCTTCTTCGGCTTAGAGTTCTAGAGGGATGATGTCTTGAGCCTGACCCTCCTCTAGGTATATGTGAAGCCATGTTCACAGATGCAAGTGTGGGCTCTTCTTCCTGGAAAGATGGAGAGTAGCTCAACAGGTCGAAAATTGACCGTTTTGCTTCAGAACAGCAATAATTAATTACAATCCTATGACTATTACAACAGTGCTCGCTAGGAGGCATAATAGACATGCTGGAAGATCCCCTCTCCTTGCATTTCTGGATAAGATAATTGCGCAGGTCAGGAGGAGTTACAGAAGAAGAAGATGATGGCTTGTTCCTTCTGTTCACATCAGTGGGCATGCGGATGTTGGGAACCATGGTTTTTCTTGTGCCACTTATATACAACAGATTGGCCATCTAGGTGGCGGATAATCCCCGAGGAGGGTGTCTTCCCGCAAATTGAGCCTTCTTTACGCTGAGGGGCTTCTCCTGGCATAATTTGGAGCTCTTCTCTGATTGGCGTAAAGCCGAGGATGTGCTTAGTCGACCATCAGCTTCTCGCGTAATCCGGAGGGCAGGCATATTATTTCCTGGCTGGCGTAAAGGCTGAGAAGTTGAGTAGTCCGTCGCTTGCTTTCCCTTGCGTAGATTGCAGGGATCATCTGCTTTTTCGTGGAAGACAGATGTATTTTTGCTCACGGAGCGCGTTTGGGATTCCTGATTTGGCGCTGAGGTATTATCAGAAATTTTGTCTATTCCGCCAGGGATGGGAGACTGAATTTTACGTGCAGAGCACGGATTATACTTCTGGGTTAGCGCTGAGGCATTGCCAGAAGTTTTGTCGGCCCTGTCAGAGACAGGCGACTGAATTTTATGCGCAAGGCACAGATTATACTTCTGGGTTAGCGCTGAGGCATTGCCAGAAGTTTTGTCAGCCCTGCCAGAGACAGGCGACTGAATTTTATGCGCAAGGCACGAATTATACTTCTGGATTAGCGCTGAGACATTGCTAGAAGTTTTGTCGGCCCTGCCAAAGACAGGCGACTGAATTTTACACGCAAGGCGCGGAGGGAGCAATGCTACAACCTCATTGGTCGAAGATATCGGAGAGTCCACAGGAATGGTAGAGGATGTCTTGGGCATCCAGACCTTACGCAGCTTCCTATTATTTTGGACAGAGAGGGAGTAAGAGCTACCCCCTGCTCGAAGCATGTCTTCATAGGCAGACTGGTCGAACTGGACGACCAGTATCTTCTTCACGGATCCCACGGATACCGTATCGTGTTGAGCAATAGCTTCCTCATCAGAAGAGAAAGATGTCCCCAGCATAGTCGCCATCTTGTTTCGGATAATAAACAAGAAAAGATGATATGTGGAAAATGAGGTCTTATACGAAAACCCGCCCTTCTTTTATGTTTACAAACAAGATTGTACAATTTAATCCTATACGAGGATGTCTAAGTACAATTTATTTAATCTAGGTAAATATTGCTATAGGTAACTGATCTGCAGTCGATCACTTTAGCCCTTGGACCACACAATGTTGAAGAAGTGCCGTGGAAGACAAAAAGCAGCTTCGAAGGTTAATAAAGAGGGTGGATGCTCGATGCCAAAGTCGTCGATCCCTTCTCTTTGCCTGAGCTCTGGATTCTTCTCTCTCTCTTGACCGTTTGACCTTCGATTTTTGCGACCGTTGGATCTGATACTAGATTTTTTGATCAATTGTTTGACCTTTTTCCTCTGTTGATAAAGGTCTCTATTTATAGAGTTTTTAGTGACAGTGACCACTCAATCGGTGTAGAAACCGAGTAGTGGAAAGTACAGCACCATTTTACACGACGGTTTAAAATAACCAAAGCCTGCATATAGATGACCTTTTGAGTGAGCATGTGACGCTTGTCCAACTAAGGGACAAAATGCGTATATCTGCTGCGAAGATCACAGCGTAGAAGCCACGTAGGTAGTTATCCCTTGTGTAGAAGAGGTTGGCATAGAAGCCAATAACTGTCACCATGGCGTAGAAGCCAAGTAGACATAGAAGCCGAGTAGGCGTAGAAGCCAAGTAGGCATAGAAGCCGGGGGGCGTAGAAGCCGAGTGGTCATAGAGGTCGAGTGGGCATAGAAGCCGAGCAGGCGTAGAAGCCGAGTGGGCATAGAAGCCGAGCGGGCATAGAAGCCGAGCAGGCGTAGAAGCCGAGATGATGTGGACGTTTTAGTCGGAATTATGGCTCTTGGAGATATAATCAAATCTCTTGCATTAAATACAGAGATCTGCCCCCATCCTGCGTATTAAATACAGAGGCTTGTCTTTAAGATTTGCCATCATTCTGTGTATTAAATGCAGATATGCGCCTCGAATTCTGTACGAAGAGTAGCTGCTGATGTGGCGGTCTGTTTGCCTTCTGCGGAGCGTAAGAAACTCATGTCTGACTGTGTAAAACTGGGCAGCGTATTCTCTTATATGCCTAAGAGTAGTTTATGCAAAGGGGATGTTACTAAACGATGGTTCGGTGATATTTTAATCAAATCTCCTGAATTAAATGCAGAGATCCGCCGTTATCATGCACATTAACTGCAGAGGCATGTTTTGAAGGTCTGCCACCCTTCTGTGCATCAAGTGCAGAGACGTGTCTTGGGCATCTGTCAGTATTCGGTGCTTTAAATTCAGAGACGTGCCTCGAGAAACTGTCACCACTCTGCGCATTAAATGCAGAGACGTGCCCCGAGCCCTGTACGAAGTACAGCTTTTGACGTGGCAGGCAGTTTATCTTCTGTGGAGCATAAACAGCTCACATCTGCCTGTGTAAAACTAGGCAGCGTATTCCTTCATATGTGTAAAAGTGGTTTACGCAAAGGAAATGGCAGTAAATGACAGCCTGGGTTGCAATGTCACACCATCATTATACCCGTCGCTTGGGTTATCATGCAGTACTCTTTGTCAGGAGTCCAGACGTCAGGTTCATTGCATGATCTGACAGGTTCATTTTGAAGAATATAAAGCATTCCTCGTACACTTTAATGCTGCATTAAAAGCGGATGAGTTTTACGCCATAAAGGCGATGAAGCACCATGTTTACGCTGAAGCAGCCTGGACATACTGCATTACGCGGATGGTCCTTGAGCCTATATTTTTACGCTGCGCTCAGCGGAAAAGCTCTGTTGCACGTTTGATGGCTCTGAGGTCCTCTGTTTATGCTGCCTTGCATCAAGATGCCACGTATAGCTATCCAGTGTATTTTTCATGCTTCTACATTAACCCTAGGTTAATAGAATCTCATGTCATGGTCACATAAACATTCTTCTTAGATATCGTACTTAAGTATGGGCACTCTTGATATGAACTAATATTGTTACTCGCAAGTTAAATATGGATTTACCTAAGTGTGATATAACAATTAATACTATCTAGCCACGACTAAAATTACTATCTAACTACCAGATACGTACATAAAATAATTGCATATATCACGTAGTCGAAGTATGTGGCACGATGGCTCACTATATATATATGTTAAGTAGCACTCTCGGTGCGATCAAGTATATTAGCACGGATACAATAGTCAGGGAAGGAACAAGTTCTAGTATCAAGGTTAAGGTCAAGATCATTAACAAGTTATCAAGTAGCGATTCATTCAGGATAGGACAGTTAAGCACTGGTCATATTAATTGTCACTTAAATATATCGATAGATGATAATAAGAGTAGTACAAGAACTCCTCGAGATCAGATCTATAATCCTTAAACCAAACAATGATCGTGATTGCATACCTTCTTCCAAGTTGAACTACGCCCCTTATTATATCCAACCTATAATAAAGTGCTCAAGGGAAATTAGTAAGTGCATATAAGGCTACATCTACAGGGCTCATGTCAGGTACTTAGTCAATTTAGCACAGGGTCACATCTGGGTCATGAAAGTCCTTTGTTAGTTTAACATACATCATCACAATCATTCAATCAAATGAGAACATGTTCAAACCAAACAAGTGTTCAACGTATGCATGAAACAGCTAGCGCATAGCCAGGGTGCCGCATAAAGTTAAGGCAGCATGGATGTCAAGGCCTCAAGCAGACGAGGGCCGCATGGAAGTCAAGGCCGCATGCAGTCGTGAGCCGCATGGATGTCAAGGCCACATGGGTGGGGCAAGGTCCACTCTTCTCGATAAGTGTCAAAGTGATGGGCAATAAATACAAGTCAAAAATGTGACAAAAATTGATGGATGTGACTGATGTGACATACAATAAACTGTGTTATAAGAACAAGACAAAATCATGAAAAGATGAGCCAAGGCGGTACTGACTCATGCATTCAAAGAAAAAGGAAACGTATAGCTCGAGGCTGCATGCTCCTCTTGGATGCATACACACTTGGTCGCACAAAATATTTTAGACTTAGTAAAATTTAATTCGTTCAAGTTTTATGCATTTGGCCAAGGGACGCATGTACAAATTTCAGTCATACGTCCAATAAGATGGTAGCATGCTGACTTTGGAATAAAAATTCCAGGTCGCATACTAAGCGTACCACATGGAGTTCATTTATCTCAGAACAACAGATTTCGGCCATAAAAGTTTTTGAAACCCAAGTTTTGTTCCTTCTATGGAAACCTCAAACGAAGTCCAAATTCAACAAAGTAAAGTTCTAAACTACTCAAAATTAAATGGTCATCAACATAGAATAACAAGTTTTCGAAAACAATATTTTTTTTAGAGATCAAAATCCAAGAAAACTCATGAACAAATAAAAAGCTTTAAACTTAAAAATATAGACATCTACTAATCTATCCACCAAAACCAAAATTACCAAGTTCTAAATATAAGAAGAATCACATAACAAATATAAAGACTCATAAAATAGAAAGTTTCTTTATTTCATGCAAGGTGTACTTGCCTATAGAGGAAGAAAAAACCTAAGAGAGAGAATAAAAAGGAAATAATGAGAAGAGAGAGTGTGTTTTAGTTTATATATGGAGGATTTGGATTCACTTAACCAATGGTTCAAGTCATGACCAAGCCCTGATCTCAAAATAAACCAAGAACTACTATACCAAAAAATAGTCTGGCCTCCAACCAACCTGACAACCATGACAACAAGAAAGAATACGTTCCAAATACGTATATCGCGAACGATGAGTGGCATCTCTACCCACCTTAGAAAAATTCTATCCTCGGAATTCAAGCTCAAGGCTAGCTAGAGATATCAAGACAAGCAACAAACTAAATACAAGCAACCTACACATACATATAAGCAGTTACAACAAACACATATAATGAAGCAAAGAAATATCATCTCACATAAGTGCTTGCCGATAATGAAATAAAAGATGAGAAGGCATACAAAGGAAATATACCTTATGAGTCGAATATGTACGGGTACCAGGATTGAATATCGACCTCG
The DNA here is from genome assembly GCA_036927795.1 of Iris macrosiphon. NCBI lineage: Eukaryota > Viridiplantae > Streptophyta > Magnoliopsida > Asparagales > Iridaceae > Iris > Iris macrosiphon. Next base: position 93,129,906 of record JAYESA010000004.1, on the reverse strand, counting down.
CGCTCCTACATTGACTCCCCCAAGGAGTGATGACCCCAAGCAACATGAACAAGACGGATAATCCATTTCTTGAGTACCTTCTCTCTCTGATCCAAAATAGATACAGGCTGTTCCTCGTAAGTTAAGTCGGTACCAACGACTAACTCAGAGTGATCAAGGATATGACTCGAATATAGGACATACCTACAAAACTGAAACACATAAAATACATTATGCACTTTACGAAGCGAAGGAGGAAGGGCAAGGCAATAAGTAACATCCTCTACTCTCTCGAGAATATCGAACGGTCCCATATATCACGGACTAAGCTTCTCGTGAACCCCGAATCTAATAACTCTACGGGTGGCAAAATAAGCAAAAATACATGGTCGCCGAAAGAAAACTCTAACGACCTACGATGTTGATCTGTCCAATGACGATCTTGCACAACCCGAAGCTGCTCCCTTATTTGCTTAACCACTTTAATCGTTTGAGTGATCATTTTAGGCCCCAACATCTTTCGTTCACCAATGCATCCTATTCCAAGGGTGATCTGCACTTTCTTTCGTATAATACCTCGAAAGGAGCCATCTATATGCTGGCCAGATAACTGATGTTGTATGAGAATTCTACTAAGTAAAGATGATCTTTCCAAGACCCCCCAAAGTCTAAGGTACAAGCCCGCTATATATATGTTCCAAAGTTTGGATCATTATTTTTGATTGTCCATCTGTCTGGGGGTGATACGCGGTACTGAATCTTAACTTGGTACCCAAGCGTTCGTACAAGCTTTACCAAAAATAAGATATAAAGCGAGTATCACGATCTAATACTATTCTTGCTGGAACTCTATGCTACCTCACTATATGCCTTATATACATCTCTGCTAACTACTTTGTGGACTGTCCTACTCGAAAGAGAAGAAAATATGCCACTTTTGTGAGTCGATCTACTATCACCCAAACTGTATCACGTCCATTAGGGGATCTAGGTAAACCGATCATACAATACATCTTAATATGTTTCCACTTCCACTCTGGAATAGACAGTGATTGTAACAATCCGGTTGGTCTTTGCTGCTCTGCCTTCACTTGCTGATATACGAGACATCGTGAAACAAAACGAGCTCTCTTTTTTATTCCGTTCCACCAGAAATATTGCTTGATATCATAGTACATCTTCGTGCCTCTCGAATGAATATAATATTAAGAACTATGTGCCTCGGTCATCACTTCTTGTCTGATATTTTCACGTGGTACATAAAGACGATTTCCAAATCTGAGTGTTCTATCTCCGTGAATTCTTAATTTCTTCCTAAGACTTGACTCACATTCTGTCTTGAGCTTTTGAATCTGGGAATCTTTTGTCTGAGCTGACTTGATCCTCTCCACCAAAGTTGACTGTATATGAAGACTGGCTAACACTCCCGTCTCTTGAGGTAACACCACTTTGATGCCCATCTCTTAAAATTTTTCTTGAATGTGCTTCTGAGTTATTAAGATGAATATGCTGTCCCTCCTGCTGAGAGTATCTTCCACCATATTTGCCTTGCCTGGATGATACTGAAGTGTTATATCATAATCACTAAAAAATCCTAGCCACCTCCTCTGCCTCATGTTCAAGTCCTTTTGGGTGAATATATACTTCAAACTTTTATGATCTGTGAATATCTCCATATGATCGTCATATAGGTAATGTCTTCACAACTTGAGAGCAAACACTACTGGGGCTAATTCCAAATCATGTGTTGGATAATTCTTTTTATGATCTAGAAGTTGCCAAGACACATAAGCTATCACTCTTTTGTGCTGTATTAACACACACCTGAGTCCTTTCCCAGATGCGTCACAATAAACTGTGAATCCTCCTGATCCTAATGGAAGTGTAAGGATCGGTGCTGATATAAATTCTCCTTCAACTTCTCGAATGTTGCTTGGCACTCTGTTGTCCAAACAAAATTTACATCCTTGCGAGTCAGATGAGTCATTGGTGCTAAAATTTGCGCAAAATTTACCACGAACCTCCGATAATATCTGGCTAATCCAAAAAAACTTCACACATCTGCTACTGTCTTCGTGACTGAATAATTCTCTATTGCTATAACCTTCTTTGGGTCCATTGATATTTCTGATCCTGAGATGATGTGCCCTAAGAATGACACATGATCTAAAAAAAACTCACACTTACTGAGCTTAGAATATAATTGATGCTCCCTCAAAACCTGCAACACCTTCTGAAGATATTCTTCATGCTCTTCTTCACTGCTGGAGTAGATAAAAATATTTACTATGAATAACACTACAAATTGAACTAGGTATGGCATGAAGATATGATTAATCAAATCTAAGAATATTGCTGGTGTATTAGTCAATTCGAATGGCATAACTAAGAATTTATAATACCCATATCGAGATCGAAATGATATCTTCGGTATATCTTGCCCCCGGACTCTTACTTTATGATATCCTGATAGAAGATCAATCTTTGAAAATACTCTTGTCCCGCTTAATTGATCAAACAAGTTATTAATCATAGGCAATAGATACTTACTCTTTACTGTTACTGTATTCAACTTTCTATAGTAGATATATAATCGTGTCAACCCATCATTCTTCTTTACTAGAACTACTGGTGCTCTCCATGGTGATCCACTAGCTCGAATAAACTTCTTCGCCTTTAGTTCTTCCATATGTTGATATAGCTTCTTGAGCTCAATTGGTGACATCTAATAGACCTTATTGGAAATTGGTTCTGCTCCTGGCTTCAACTCTATGCAGAACTCTACTTCTCTTACTTGGGGTAATCTTGGAAGCCTTTTTGGAAATATGTCAAAAAATTCTTTAATTATTCTGGGAACTAATTTTTAACTCCTGCTACTGCTGCAATGCCACCTTCATGATGTTCCTTCATCATTCTGTTGAAGATAAACTCTTCCTTGCCCTGCATGTTAAATAATACTCTACCTCTACAGTAATCTATCATCGCATGACTGTCTCTCAACCAGTCCATGCCTAAAATAACGTTGAAGTTACCCATAGGGAACTCGATCAACCTTGCGGGTAATAAATGCCCGCACACTATGATATAAACACACTCTACTTACTCCTACAAGACCATTACCAATGATTATATTTAGCCTCTCTGGCAATACCTCAAACTCTAATCTAATACATATCGTAAATTATGCACATACAAATGAATGGGATACTTCTGAATCAAATAATACCATGGCAGGAAAAGATGTAACAAGAATGTTACTTGCCACTACGTCACTGATGCCAAAGCCTCCTCCAGAGATAGAGTAAAAGCTTATCCTTAACCTTGCGGTGTTCCTTGTTGCTGTCTCCCTTGAAGACGCAGTAGTGGCCTCTGCTGCCCATACGGCTGGTTCTTCTGCTGGTTGTACATCTGAGTTTACGTCATCAATGGACGCTGAGCCAATCGCCTTATTGTCAATGCTGGCCCCCTATACTGAGCTGGACCTGGTGGTGGTAATGCTAATCGCTGCACCGGTCCTTCAATCCTCTGCATCATAGGACAATTGATAATCTGATGAACTTGACTACCACATCGTAGATACAACCCGTGTGCAGCCCTACACACCTCCTGCATATAGCCTCCATTGCCATAATACGTACATCCGACTGGGGCTCCCAATCACTATTGCTGTTGTTGCCTCGAATGATTCGGCCGAACTGGTATTATTGTTGCTGATGCCACTGGCCTTCTTGGCATTGTGTCATGAATGTTGTCATGCCCTTCTCCCAATATACGGTGAGTCGAGTATGTAACCAACATCCCCATGCTACGTGCTTTACGAATAAACCTAATCCGCAACCACGATTGTTGCCTGTAAGTTCTAGGATAAAGTAAAGGGTAATGCTAAACCATAAACAAGTAAGAACTAATCTCATTCACAATATAATTCTTTTTTATTTACATCTCACAAGTCTGAGTTCTGTCTTCAAAAGAAAGTATGCAAGCTACTCATTAACATATACAACCACATATATATATCTCCCATAAAGATTCAAACACATATAATTATACATAAACACAAAATAAAGCTATTCTACACGTGGCATCCTTTACTCTTCAGACTCGTCCATATTATACAAGAAAAGTACCTCATCTTCAGTCTATCCTTCATCTAGTGAACAAAACTAGGTCATCAAAGATATGCAAGTCCTCGATTCTATGAAGGTAAAATAAATAAATTAATATGATACTGAATATCAAGTGCAATAGAAAATCTAAACCAAACAAACTCTAAGTACATGACAATATATGACTTTAATCTAACTTCTAAAGTCCAAAAGTCACTAACACATCCACAATAAAAAAAATTCTATATGATGATGCAAGTTAAAGAACATGTTTGGATCTTATATTTGCAGAGTCACGAGCACTATCTAGGCAATAATCCCGTTACCAGGGATCAGGTAGTGGCAGGTAGGCACGGTGCTTAGTAGTCCAGCTACTCCACTTCATGAGCAAAATTATAACATCATTTAATATCAAATTCAAATTTTATTGGATTAGGGTAAACATTTACAAATAATACGAGCGTTAGGTAAGTAGGTGACCTAAGCATTCACCCGCTCTCAACACAAGGTCTTGCGAAGGAGATATAAGTACTGATCAATTTTTTTAATTATTTTGCCAAGATTTTATACGATGTGATCCAAAATGTTCTCTCCTACCCAATGATCTATTCTACAATCATAATCAATCCTAAGTCCATTCTAATAATTAAAACTTTTTTTTTGGTTCAAGTATACATCTTGATTTATATTTCTGGAATGCAGGTATCACTTGCAGGAATGCTTCCAACTATTGGAATAACAACAAATAATTTCTTTATATGTGTTAATCTCATATAATACGAGAATACAATCAACAGGGTATTCCAAAACCAAGGAAATAAGATTTGATAATTTAATCGTGTACATATTTACATGTCAAAGTTCTTACAAATTCAAGATTTAGACAATTGACCTCCAAGTATTCCTCAAATATAGTGAGTCTGTCTCAAATCGATATTCAGTTATCTAGGTTTATAGTTCGGTATGATACTACGATATTTAAGCTTTAAAATTAGGCTTTCTTCCAAAATCTTTAGACTTTCGGACAGAGTCTTCTTTGTATTTTTCATCTCCAAACACAGTAATATAATTGACCTGGAGCAACTCTCCATAGAATTGACATGGGTCAAAGCCCCTTGGGTGGAACAACTCTACACCGGTCACACGCAGTTAATAGTATAGACAGTAAATGCATAGAAGCACAAAAACTAAATTCTATAAAATTATTGCATGTATACCCTACCATTTACAGAGCATAACTCCTATCATATGAAGGAAATCTTATGGAATCCTCTTCGATTTATGTTTAGACATAATCGAATTTTAACAATATTTAATAGTTCAAAACAGGCCAACGAAATAAGGTGTAAAACGTTCCAGATTTTGATTCCAAAATTTTACGTCGATGGTACACGACCAATAACTCCTATTATATGTGCTCAAATACTATCATATCATATACGATTGGAAAGCTTATCGAATTTTTAATAATTTTTGTTCAGACATATCCTGGTTTTAAAGAAGTTTAATAGGTCAAATCTAGCCTACACAGAAATATGCACATATGTTCCAGATTTTGATTCCAAGATTCTACACCTCTTTTGCATGACCCATAACTCCTATCATAAAAATTCAAATCATATCATATCATATACTACTGGAAATATTTTCGAATTTCAAATGATTTTCATTTAGACATAATTAAATTTTGATAGGGTTTAATAGATGACAACTGACTCGGAAAAATACTACATCATAGAAACGAATTCAGCACGTAAAAAAACCTAGTTCTATCTCATGTCCAAGTCTCCTACGTGTGTGTCACCTTAACGAAAGACTCTTAGAAATATGTTCTAAACCACATATATTAATCTCAGAATTTATGTAAAACATAAAGTTTACTTGAATTAATAGAATAACAAAGAACAATATGGAAAAATATAAAAAAATAAGATTTATGAAGAGAAAGGAAGGACTTTTCTTGATTCTATAGGGTTTAGAATTTATGGAGGGATGGAGAGAGGTTTTGGAATGGGTTAGGCGATGGTAGGAGAGTGTTTCATGAAGGGTGAAAGCTAAGAAGGTTAAAGGCATGTATATAAGGAAGTCAAGCTTATATATACATATATAACCCAACCCCTTACTTATCCATGTAAGATATTTAACTTGCATGAAACCACAACCAATAGGATGTAACCCACCTTATGGCCAGCCATGTATTGAAAGGTTAGTAGCTTCCTTTGGAAGCTTGAGAATTAAGTTAGAAACTGTGGGTATTTTGGTAATTTCTAAGTAAAGTTAAAATAGGTTTGAAATTAAACCTATTTAGCCTAATCCAAATCAATCTTTACACCAAGTAAACCTTAATCCCTAAATGAAAAAGGCACAAAACTAATACTTCAAATAAAAATATTTAAGATTTTTGTAAAATAAATAATAATATTTTACTAAAATTTTCAGAACTCGAGAAATTACATTATTAAAATAATATAATTTTCTTAAAAAGATATTTTCTCGTAAAACTTATATATTCCAAATAAATAGTAATAATAATTAAAAATAACTTTTCAAACCAACTATGACACTCTACCCTCCTTATAAAAATTTTGTCCACGGAATTTAATTTATGCTTATAAAAGTATATCAAAAGTACTTACACTTTAAAACAAACCTTGAGTGCCAAATAGATAGGGATATTGTTTCCGCATATCTTCTTCCTATTCCTTGGTAGATTCACCTGAAGAATATTTACTCCATGCCACTCGTACTAGAGATATGCTTTTGTTCTTGAGTATCTTTTCTCTTCTATCCTAGATTTATACTGGTTGTTGTTCTATTCGGAGTGTCAGGCCCACTGTTATCTCTGAATGGTCCAGTATAAGATTTGAATCTGGTACATATCTTCGAAGTTGTGATATATAAAATACATCAAGAATTCCTTCTATCTTGGGCTAAATTTTCCTCGAGTTCTAACTACCTTGGGCTAAATTTTTCTCGAGTTCTAAATCTAATTGTTCCTCGATATAGCAAAATCTTCAAGAATACTTGATCGCCAGGTTGGAATTCTAAAGATTTTATCTGCCCACATCTTTTACCTGTCTTGAGCTGCCTGAAGATGAATCCTTATAGTTTTAATCTTGTCTACAGTTTGTACCACCAATTCTGGACCCAAAAATTAACGTTCACCTACGACACTCCAACATATAGGAGATCGGCACTTTCTTCCATACAAAGCTTCAAAGGGTACGTTGCCATTTTAATGCTGGCAAGATAATTGTTAATATAAGATAATCTAATTAGATAAAAATGATCATCCCATGATCCGTCTACTATTGGATATATAATTTTAATTCCCACTTTTTCTTAAATCATCAAAAATTTCTTTTGGTGTGTTCATAAAGAACGTTGTAGGTCTTTTACTCAATGCATTTGCTACTTTATTGCTTTCCGAGGATGATATTACGATTCCATATAAAAGTCCTTAAGTAGCTCTAACCACCTTCTTTGTCTCATATTCAACTCTTTCTGAGTGAATATATATTTCAAACTTTTGTGGTCAGTATAGATTTTAACTCTTTTACCATATAGGTAGTACCTATATAATTTAAGTACAAACACTACTGCCACAAGATCTAGATCATGTGTTGGATAATTTCTTTTATTTTGCTTCAACTAACGAGAGGCATATGCTATAACTCTTCCATGTTGCATTAGTACACAACCCAAGCCTTTACCAAAAGCATCGCTATAAATTTCATAACCTCCATATCCATTTGCTAATGCTAGAACAAGTAATGTAATAAGTCTTTCTTTCAATTCTTCAAATGCTTCCTAGCAATTGTTTGTCCAGATAAATTTATCATCCTTCCGTGTCAAACGGGTTATAGGTTCAGAAATCCTCGAAAAAATTTCTAAAATCTTCTATATTATCATGCTAACCTTAGAAAGCTAAAGATTTCTACTATAGATTTAGGTATGGGCCATAATTTTACTACTATTTTAATTGGATCAACTTAAATTCCTTCGCCACTAATAATATGTCCAAGAAAAGATATATGATCTAGCCAAAATTCACAATTGCTAAACTTTTCATATAATTGTTTTTGTCTCAAAGTTTAAAGTACTATCCGTAGATGTTCTTCTGTATTCTTCGAATATATCAAAATATCATCGATGAATACTATAAGACATTTTTCCATGTATATAATTAAATATACGATTTATAAGATCCATAAATATTGTAGGAGCATTAATCAATCCAAATGGCATAACTAAGAATTCATAATTCCCATATCGGGTTTGAAAAACAGTTTTTGATACATCTTCTTTCTTTACTTTTACTTGATGATAACCCGACCCTAGATCAATTTTTGAAAATACTTGTGCTCCTCTAAGTTGATCAAATACCTCATCAATTCTTGTTAATGGATATTTGTTCTTGATAGTCACCTCATTCAATGCTCTATAAACAATGATCAGTCGTAATGTGTCATATTTCTTCTTCACGAACAAGACTGGTGCTCCCCAAGATAAAATACTTGGTTGAATAAATATTTTATTCAATAGTTCTTTTATTTTTTTATTCAACTCTGCTAATTCTTCTTTATCCATAGGATACATTTACTTTGCTATTGGTGCTACTCCAGGAACCAGATCTATAGTAAACTCTACTATTATGTTTGGTGGTAGTCCTGATAGTTCATCAGAAAATACAGCCTTATATTCAGATACTATCCTCGAAAATTGTTCTTCTTCAATATTTTGGAATATTGTAAACTCTCTCACCCAAAATAGATATTTTGTGTGTATTTTATATTATTATATTTATTATAGATAATTTTAAATATTGAATTTTCTTAGAGTATTTTTATAGTTAATTAGAAAATAAATTTCTTGATTTATTTAAATATATAAAATACTTATTTAAAAATATTTTCCCAAAACTATGTGTACTACTATTTATCTATTGTTAAAATATGATAAATATTTTTAGAATTTATTTATTGTGCAAATATATATTTTTTTAGAATTTTTATACTCTAATCGATATATGTATATATAAATATATGTATATATGAATAATAATAATAATAGTTTTAAATAAAAGATAAGAGTTAATTATAAATATTAATAACTAACTCTTAAACCAATAATCCTAATACTAATCGTAACTACCCCCCAAACACCTATGTACAACACTCTACCCTAACCCCGTGCGAACTCGCGAACTTCCCCCTTTCCCTATAAATAACTTCTAATACATCCCAAACCCTAGCTGAATCTACTCAACACCACCACCACAAGCCCTACCCAGACCCGGCGTCGCCCTTGGCCGCCGCGAAGTCCGCCGCGCGTGGCCGCAGCAGCGCCGCCCGCAAGCCGAATCAGCCGCAATAGCACCAACAGCAAGTCAGCCAATGACCCAACTTTGCTGGTATGTTTCTCTCTGCGTGTCGCTTCATTTTACGAATGGTTCATCCGTACACACTCACGACCTGACCCCCTAGGAATCCCTTCAAGCAGAATAAATTTAGGTTCCCCGGATTGATCGAAAAATCGATCAAAAGTTGGCCAAAAATCTGTTCAAAATAGTTCAAAAATTCAATCCAACCGTCCCTGTTCTCTGCAGGAATCGGTCGTCCCCGCTAGGTAGGAATTATCGCGCCAGCGCTCCCGCAGGATGATTGTTTCCATCGGAATGTGATGCCGCATGAGCCTGGAGTTGCGCCCACGCAAGAAAAATACCGAAACGGTGGAGAAATAGCTAAGCCACAGAGTCGCACAGATAGTCTCCAATTCAGCAAAAATTTGAACGACACGAGTGAATAGCCGTTTTAATAACTAGTTCGCCAGGTTTATATAGCTAATTGTCCGAACGATATTCTATCTCGCACACTAACATGTTTGGTATTCACGTATAGGTATCTGGGTTCATAGATAACTTGCAGATTCTAGCACGAGTCTATTTCCATATCTTAGCGATAGTGAAGTCGGACAAGCTACTTACAAAAATACGAAGGGTTCTCGTCTTACAAAGCACGATGATACCTCCAGCAGGGTCAACCAAAATCCAAGTCATTTCCAATCTGACTCAACTCAAGCTTCAATCCATTTTATTCAACTTAATGGATCGTACGAGCGATTTCAAATTGAATCATATGGATTAAAGCATGAGTTGAGTCAGATTGGAAATGACTTTGATTTTGGTTGACCCTGCTGAAGGTATCATCATAATTTGTAAGACGAGAACCCTTGGGATTTTTTGCAAGTAGCTTGTCTGACTTCACTATCATTATCTTCTTATGAAAATATCTTCTTAGAACAAGCAGTAAAAAACTCAGATTCATTATTAAGGCATGCAAGAATCAGAGAATGATAGAACCTGACTATGTATGCTTAATAAGAGAACTCATATTGCTTGTCATTGGAACAAACCCTTGCCATGCTAAGAAAAGATAGAAATATTGCATGCTAAGTTACACGGGCACTGCTATCGAATCATTGCTATGCTAATAAGAAAGAGTAAAAGATTGCTTGAACTTGTCCTTGTATCACATTTTGATTATCAATAAAGAGCTTGTTTCCTTATGCCATTGTGTTCTTTACTTTTCTGGAATATTGTGTAGCTGCTCCTGTCTTAAATAGCTTACTTGCCCTTATTCAAGATTTGGCCTTGTGTAAGTGCAGCTTAGGCTTGCACGGTATCACTTCCAAGAGAGGACGATCAGACCCGCAAGGACCCTATCCAGGACGAACGACCCCCTGCGGGATCGGAGCATGACATAATGGTATCAAAATGTCTAATTTTCTACCAACCTTTTTAATATTTTCAAAATCGGATTAAAATGACTTCTTCTCAATATAACTCAGATTTTTTATTTTTCTTTTAGTTTTTATCATTTTGCAATACTGGTTTAATTATTCGGCTTCCAAAATGACCAAAAACTTAGTTTTTCAAAACTTAGAATCTTGCGATACGGAGTGCATTCTAACAAACCGGACCACCACGTCGTATATTAGTTGCACCGAAAGGCGTGTATGATATTTCCTGATATGCAGAATTTTACCGAAGTTGATTTGGATGTATGTGCGCGTCAAAATTAACCTGTATCCGTAAAAGTTCTCCCGTATCGACATTTAGCAAATTTCTCCATTAGTTGGTGCACACTCGTCGGAATACGATAAAACTTGTGCCATTGGATTTGTGGTATCACGATGGTCCTGTGACCCAAGTTTCACGTGATTCTGAGACAGTTGACCGAGCCGCCTATTCATGGGACCTACGGTTGACTTAACGGGCAAAATTGTGATCAGCTCACTGGAATCCAAAACTGGACATACCATTGAGTTGGTATTGTCATTTAGGATTTTTTTTTTTGACCTATAATTTATCTTATTTAGAGACCTTTACCCTTGGCACGTATTTTGGTGCAAAGTGGGCCACAAGTAGACCCCGCTTTGACCTGAAATTATTATTTTGTCATGTGTCCAAATTGGACGAAAGGGTAGAGTTTTCTGACTATCTCACTAATTTCAAAAATGTTGGTGATATTTATTTTAGCATACGGAGACGCTCACTTGGCGACCTTACTTTTCGGTTCCTTAGGATTATCGTCTAGACATCTATATTACACAGCTTGCTTGCCAGGCCAGTATACCTTGCCATAGTACTATTTAGTTATATTCCTTTGTTGTATATTTAATTTACGTTATTCATTTCCATTTATTTTTTATATAAAACTGTGCATCCAAGAAAGACTTGGGTGCAATGACGGTGACATCGCCTTTTATCTTTTATTTATATTATGGAAGTTGACCTAGTTTTATGAGACTATCCTATGAGTTGAGACATTATTATGTTTTATTGGCCGTGACACATTTCTTACACGGGTTATAAGTCTCATATAGGACACAAACTTGCGTATTTGGCTGACAACCTGTACGTATAGGTCGTACAACAGATAGGGTATAACTGCTAATAGTGATGCATGTTAGAAGACTTAGCAGTTATTAGTAGTCCAGGAATATAGACTATTATAATACGATGGTCCAATCCTTGTCTTTGTTTGGTTGTAGGGTTGGGCTATTATACTAATGATAGGTTATGAACTAAAGTTATGACGACTTGCATTCCGTCTCGGCGTAGTAGCTGAAATATGTTATGGATACAACATGTATAGAACATAGGGTGGAAAGAACAATGAGTAGGCATATGGGCTCCCTTACACTTTCCCTTTTGTAACCCGTACGCTCCGTCGGAGATGCGTGGTCAGATGACCCTTATATTATATTATTTATAGGCGGCCTCTGACAATATAAAGACATTATGCTTTTTAGGCCCTTGACTCTCCGAGAAAGTCATGCCAATCCCATTTTTAGCCATATAGCCCATGCGTTGAAAAGTTTTTCTCAAAAGTGCATTTCATATAGACGGTTAGGTGACCATTTTTATGTTTATTTTCAGTACTTTATTGGCATACTTTTATGTATCATGTTACGTCCCTCTGAGGACCTGGTCCCTTTCCAAGTATAGTTGAGCAGGATTATCCACAGGAGTACGGACAGGACCTAACACACCATTCTTTGTTGAGGAGGTCTTACCCTCTGAGTATCCATGATTACTTCATTGATGATGGATCTTTAGTTGCTGTTTCTTTTCTTAGTGGACATTTTATTTTATATTGGAGTTCTGATCTCCTCTATCATTTAGTTGATTTAGTCGATTGGTAATGGATTTGTCTTCACCCAACCATTATTCTTTTGATACTTCATACTTGAGACTTCTTCAGTTATTTATTTTGATATTCTTTATTTGTGTTTGTGGATGAGATATAGATACATGCGACTTGTGTTGACAATATATATACCACTTGTGAATTATTTATTCATATAAAGCGTACATGTGTATTATAATTTTTCCAACATAGTATCATTAACATACGACCGGCATGCTTACGTATTCCTAGTCCTACATATTTTGGGACTGGGGCGTGACAAATATTCCTCGAATTGACAGTCTAAGTTCTTCAATCTTTTTTGTTGAATCTTTCTTATGATCCCGAATAAATATACGTATTTCTCTTCCAGGAAGTTAAAATGCAACCCTTCCTTGACCACAAACTATATCAACTACTGCTAACATCAACCAGTCTATTCCGAAGACTATATCATAATTGATCATTGGAAAATCAAAAATCTTATTCGAATAATTTACCTCCAATTCTGAATGGACAAGCTTTACATATATGATTGACTTCCTCCAAACCATTTTTTGTTAAAATTCTCAATCTCAGAAGTAATAGTTCAGTTTATATCTCATGTAAACATATAATTGCGCAGATATAAAGAAATATGTAACGTCTGAATCAAATAATAATGTTGCTGGATAAGATAAAACTAATAGTGTACCTGTCAAAACTTCTCTAGGAAATTATGTCTCATCATTATCCATCAAGAAAGCCTGGCCATGCTTCTTTTTGCCAGTATAAGTTTGTTGCGATCTTTGTGCTTGTTCGAATTATCTTATTTGGGATGGTAACGGATGCCTATATTGACTTCTTGTAGGTACCATTGTTTGTATTATTTGTGTTGCATGTTGTATTGGCCTTGGTGCATCTAATATTAGGCTTGGTACATTTTACTGAATTACTTTTCTTCGATTAAACCCTGCGTTAGTAGTCCTGGGTTCAAATTATTGATATGGTATCATACGCCTTATTATAGATATCTAGGGATACTGAGTAATTTGATGATCTGCTGCTCCATATCTTAAACATCATCCATGATATTTTTTACATTCTTTTCTTATATAGCCTGATATCCTACAGTAATTGTATATGGGCACACCTTTTGCTATTGTCATTTGTAGTCGATTGGCCTGACCTTACCATTGATTTTTTGAAGAAGATGATCCTGGTTCAAAATTTCTCTTCTTACCTCCAACCTTGGTTATTTGCCTATCTTTTTGTATTATCTCTTGATCTCGGACAGCTTCAGTTATCTCAGAATATGTTTGGCATCTATAAGGTACAACTTTGTCCTTAAGTAATCCTTCAGTAGTCCTCAACCATTATCCTGCTTCTAAAGGGCTTTTAGTTCTACAAAATTTCTTTGGAATTAGTTTTCTAAAGTAGGCAATGGTTCCAGCTTTCGTTTGGGGAGGTGCCCTAAGTTGTTCTAGTACAGCTGCTAAGGTAGCTTGTACAACATTAGCATGCTGATTAATTATTTGTAAGAGTTGTTAAAAAATTTGGAGTATATCAGCGACACTGGTCTCAGCTTGGTTGTTTAGAGGGGACTGGAATTCAAAATCGTCCATTTTCTAAATGAAAAGAAGGAATGTAGAATAATTTTTTAATAGACTAACCAAAGTAGCTATAACATTATTATTAACAATAATTAAAATCAAAAGAACAATTATATAAATATAAAACAAAATAAATAAGGAAACTGCATACTTTATTTATAGAAATAGTATATGATACAGTGCTACGAAGATACACACCCACTATTTACATCTACTATTATACAAAAATAAACTCCAGCAGACAAAAAGACAACCTTACATCTATCTTACACACAAACTAGTCTTATATACATACACACTACACACATAATAGTCTTATTTACATAATTATCTCATATTCTTCCTAGATATCTTCATCCTCTGGATAAGTATCAGGCTGATCTTGAAGATAGTTACTTCAGGGTGAAGCTCCCTCCATTCTTGTAGTGTGCTATTAAAATTATCCATTTACGCTGAGTGTTGAGCCTTGATAACTATGTGGTATAGGCGCATATATCTATTCGAGCCCACTTGATATTCATCTTCATAACAGACACTGTATACTGGTATATTCTGGCCCCATTCTAATCCCCATCTTCTCCTCATAATATTATAATATCTATGATGAGTCTGTCTTTTATAAGCTAGATAAGCATGAGGCATAAATCGAGGCATGATCTACACCCAAGAAAACTTTATATCATTAATCTCAATTAAATCTTAAATACAACTATAGACAATTAATAATAAATAACTTATGAATCATGGTTTCTTAGAACATAAACACATGCTATGAAAATATGAAATAAGTTTACTGAACTTAATTTCCTTAACATTATAATACCTAAACTCATATCCTAAGGTTCTTGTTAGACTTTTCCTAGAAATCAATCTTAGGATCCAATAGATATGATTAACATATTTGCTACCTAGATGTAGACTACTGCATATCTATAATGCAGACCTGCATGGGCCACCTCTAAAAGATGTGTCATGCCCCGCTCCTAATATACGGTGAGTCGAGTACGTAACCAGCATCCCCAGGCTAAGTGCTTTATGAATAAATATAATCTATAACCATGATTGTTGCCTATAAGTTCTAGGATAAAGTAAAGGGTAAAGCCAAACCATCAACAACTAAGAACTAATCACATTTATAATATCATTCTTCTTTATTTATATCTCATAAGTATGAGTTATGTCTTCAAAAGAAAGTATGCAAGCTACTCATTAACATATACAACCACATATATATCTTCTATAAAGATTAATACACATATAATTATACAAGAACACAAAATAAAGTAATTCTACACATGGCATCCTTTACTCTTCAGACTTGTCCAAATTATACAAGAAAAGTACCTCATCTTCAGCTTGGCCTTCATCTAGTGAACAAAACTAGGTCATCAAAGATATGCAAGTCCTCGATTCAAGGAAGATAAAATAAATAAATTAATATTATACTGAAGATCATGTGCAATAGAAAATCTAAACTGAATAAACTCTAAGTACATGACAGACTTTAATCTAACTTCTAAAGTGATCATCATATATTTGCATACAAACTACTCCTTAAGTCCTAAAGTCACTAAATACAACCATAATACAATTTTTCCTATATGATGATACAAGTTAGAGAACATGTTTGGATCTTACATTTGTAGTGTCATGAGCACTATCTAGGCAATAATTCTGTTGCCAGGGATCATGTAGTGGCAGGTAGGCACGATGCTTAGTTGTCCGGCTACTCCTCCTCGGGAGCAAAATTATAACATCATTTAATACCAAATTCAATTTTTTATCGAATTAGGGTAAACATTTAAAAATAACACGAGTGTCAGGTAAGTAAATGATATACGCATTCAACCTCTCTCAACGCATGGCCTTGTGAAGGAGATACAAGTAATGAATAGTTTTGTTAATTATATTACCAAGACTTTATATGATGTCACTACCCAATTCTAGAAAATAGGGTTTTTTTTATTTGGTAAATTGTGTATTGTTCATAAATAATTATATTTAATTGATGGTTGTATTATTTTTTGTTTTATTATTTTAGGGTTTTGGCTAGTCTGGACCAATGTCAGACCCTAGTGAACCCATGTCAGACCCAACCAACACCCTTGTCAGACTCATTTTTGGGTTTAAAATAATTATTATATTTTTATTTTAGTTAGTTGGGTTATTTTGGATTAGTTGGAGAGTGTTTAGTGAACCCTAAACCTAAACCCAAGTTGCATGACTAATTAGGAGGGTGTTTTAGTCATTGTGCTTAGAAAACCCTACTTTATATGTGAATGGCCAGCCCTTTCCCAACTTCATGACCGAACCCTTCTTTTTATGCTATTTCATTCTTCTTCTTCTTCTTCTTCTTCTTCTTCTTCTTTTTCTTCTTCTCCGCTCTCCACTCTTTTCTTCTTCCTTCTTCCAAGTTTCAAGTAAGTACATCATCTTTCTTCTTCCTTCTTCTTCCAATCTATCATTTCAAGTAAGTAATTCTCCATTTCTTATCTTTCTTCTTATATTCTTCCATTTATGTGAACCCTAAACCTATAATTTTCCTAACCTAGGTGTGTAGAGCCTAGACTTAGTGTAGAGGCTTTGCTTGGAGGCTTGAGGGTTGTAATTTCAAGGATTTTGGAGACTTTGGCCTTGGGATTCCAACTCCCAAGAGGTAAACCCTAACTTTCCTCTTAGTGGCTACTATTATATAGTATAATTAGTAGTTTCGAACCTTTCTAGACCTTAAGGCTACCCGTGGGAGAAAGTTAGAGCTTGTTTGGTTGTGTTTGGAGACTTTAACATTAGGTTTTGTGTCAATTTTGGGTAAAATCTGAGATTGGCCCAATTTTGGGTGATGCCCTAGGTAAGATGGACCTAGATAGACGTGCTTGGGTGTCTTGAGGGTAAGTACGTGTCTCCGTTCGGACACGTGAGGTCGTGTTGCAGAGATTTGGGCATTTCGGGCATTTTGGGGGGTTTTCATCGTCGTAGGTTCTATGCACGTGCATATTTTCTACGGACATAGAATCGGCGAGTTAGTATTTTTTTAGATTTTAGACCTTGATTAGAACCCGTGGGTAAATTTTGGGCCAATTTTGAGTAGGTTTGGTGTGCGTTTCACGAGATTTTGCGAACTACACTCCACGTGTTCGTCGAAATGACCGAATGGCCATTTCGACTTGGTTTCTAGGTTTCGGGCTTGTGCGAGTAGGTTTAGCTTTGGGAAGTGTGTTCTAGAGTTTTCGAGTTATATTTTATATATTTATATGTATTTATGTGCGTTTGGGTCATTGTGCGTGCGTTGGTGTTGTGTGTTATGTGTTGTGTGTTGTGTGCGTTGTGTTTAAGTGTATATATATGTATATATGAGTTTATATATATATGTATGTGTGTCTATATATATGTGTTTGTATATATATGAGTGTGTGTATATATATATGTATTTTATATGTATATATGAGTGTGTATATGTGTTTGTGTAAGTGTATCTATATATATATAAGTGAGTGTGTATATGAGTCTATATATATATATATGTATGTGTGTATATATATATATATGTGTGTGTGTGTGTGTGTCTATATATATATAAGTGTGTGTATGTATATATGTATATGAGTCTATGTGTATATGTATATGTACATGTATGTGTGTGTATGTGTAAGTGTGTGTGTACCTATATACATATGTGTATAAGTGTGTATATATATATATATGGTTGTGTGTGTATATATATATGTATATATGTTTGTGTGAATATATATATATATATCTATATGTGTGTTTGTGTGTGTGCTTATAGGCGTGTCGAGGTGTGTGTGTGTGGTGTGTATTAGATAGATGGAGAGATGGGGGAGATAAATGGGCAGAGAGGAAGAGAGCAGGGCAGCTAGAAGAGCAACTGCAGTAGCGAGGTGGAAGGCAGTAGGCACTGCAGCAGTTAATGACAGCATGGGCAGCGCAGCAGCAAGAATGGAGTGGCAGCAGCGGCTAAATGAAAGCGCTGCAGTAGCAACGCAGCAGCAGCGAGTAGCCTTGCTGCAGCAGCAGTAGCAGCAATTGCTGCAGTATGCAGCAGTAGCAGCAGCCAGCTTGCAAGCGCAGCAGCAGCAGCAGCTTGGCGAGGCAGTTAGCGTATGCAGTAGTCTAGTAGCAGGTAGGGAGAGAGGTTGAGGGATTAGGTGAGTTTGTTTGCATAAATATATAGATAGATAGATAAGTATAGGCATAAGTATAAGTAAATATAGTTAGATAGAGAGAGAGATATATACAAGAGGATATGAGTATGTATATATGTAATTGTGTATGTGTGGATATACATATATATAGTTATGTAGGTATATATGCATATGTATATATATATATATATATATATATATATATATATATATATATATATATATATATATATATATATATATATATATATATTAGCCTAGATATATATACCTAGGTGTATATATACATATATAGTTAGCTAGATGGGTAGTGTTAGAGAGGGTTAGCGGGATATCTCAATACCTTGATATATCAAGGTATCTCAATACCTTGAGATACCCAAGGTATTGAGTATCGGGGTAAGGTTTTTGAGCATTTGCCTAGGAATAGGATTATAGTTACTTTTATATGTATATATGTATATATTTACGCATGTTAGCATATGTGTTAGTGGGTTTTAGGCGGGGTGCGTAGCTTAGATCGAGGTATCGGATACCGAGGATATCCTGGTATCTCGAGGAGGCGAGTTTGAGGGTTAACTAGCTTAATGAGCTAGTTTTGACCTAGAATTATAGGGGCACCCTAGATTGACCTAGCGTTGACCATAATTGCCCTCGTTGACCGTAAAAGTCAACGTTTGACCTAATTTTGGCCAAGAGTTAACTTTTTAGACCCCCGGTTGACTTTTTGACCCAA
The DNA here is from genome assembly GCA_036927795.1 of Iris macrosiphon. Taxonomy (NCBI): domain Eukaryota; kingdom Viridiplantae; phylum Streptophyta; class Magnoliopsida; order Asparagales; family Iridaceae; genus Iris; species Iris macrosiphon. The sequence continues at coordinate 93,110,637 of JAYESA010000004.1, read as the reverse complement.
ATTTCATCGGTTTGACCCGTTCGACCTAGAATAACCCTAGAAGCTTATTTTTAGTTATTTTATATCAGTTTAACTCTTTAGAACCCCGTTTAACCTTGTTTTTCATAATAGGTTCTTGTGACGCCAGTCCGGATCTCGATCCTAATCAGTTGCTTAGGACGTCAGGCGAGTACCTACCTCTGATTATTTTCATTTCATGATAGCATTTATATCACCTGTTCTAGAACTGTAATACTTGATTCTGATATATTGTTTCATGAGCTAGTACTATTTGGATCCCGTCATGAGATGTTATCTCCCTTACCGTGTTCAGTGGGTACTCTATCACGTGTATTTCATCATTGCTTCGGGTATTAATTCTCATATGCTATCATGTACCTCGTGTGCTCTCACCTTTCATGTGCACGAGTTATTTATCATGTACGTAGCGTATTGTGGTTGGATCCAAGAGTATTAGTGGGGGAGGGGAGTAGGAGTTGGTTATGTGATCAAAGCCAAACAGTATTCATGTGTATGTCGGTTATGCAACTCACGCATAATGGAGTTATCGTAGATTATTCATCTGCAACCTAAGCCAATCACATAACGAACTTGTGCTCAAGGCACTTAGCTAGTATTTCTATTTTCTCACATGCAGTTACTTCTCTACTACTTGTATTATTCTCCAGTTTTATATTACAGCTACTTTATCTGCTCTACCATGTATTTATTTTCCTGTGCATCGTATATACTTTTCTAATGCTATTTATATATACCTTACCATGTATTTGGAGTTACTTTCAGAGTTATATACTTTGCTCCAGTCCTGACTGGGCATATTTTTTCCAGAGGATCCTGAGGATTTTTGCCCGACATTCTACGGGCCGGGCGTCGAGGAGTGTTGTGACCCTGAGATTGAAGAGGAGTCCGTCGAGGAGACGTCGTTAGCACCCTAGTTAGCTAGGTAGGTTTTTCTGGGTTGTTTCCAATTGATATTTTGGATGACTGTACTGTATTTATTATTTTGTTGCTTCTGTGATGTTGTAGACTTTAGACTTGGACTGTATATTGGATAAGCTCTTTGTTTCTTTGTTTCGTTATTGATATCTTATCGTACTTTTACTCTTTCCCTAGTTATTGTGATTGAGTATTCATATATATATTGTGTGGTTGCCCTCTTTTTAGAAAGGTTATATTGACTGATCATTGTGAGATATAGATATTGTAACCTAGAACGAACCTTTACAACGTTCTACCGTCGATTCTGCGGCGTAGGCTGGACGTACCCACGACTCATGCCCGATTTTTTGGGTGCGGGTCGTGACATATTTTTGGTGGCGGCCCATACAAGGTCTAGTATGCAGGTCTAGTTTCTAGGTCTACCTGCAATAGGATATAGGATATAGGCTTAGAGAGAGTGTGCTCAATCACAACTAGGATCCTTCCTGATTTTTGTTATCTTTAATCTTTCTAAAATTGTTTTCTTTTGCAATATTACTGTCCTTCCTTGATGATATCGTATCTTGCACCGTATTGACTTCTTTTGATATGTAATCTCAGGTTTTGTTTTTCTTGATTCCATTCTAGCACTTGCTTTATTTGATTCCGGTGCTTCCCATAGTTTTGTGTCTGTATTTTTTGCTGTTAAACACTATCTTGTTGCTGAACCTTTAGCTAGACTCTGCAAGATCATGACCGAAGGTGGTATCATCCTAGTCAGTGATGTCTGCAGAGACCGGAGAGTTACCTTGGGAGGCTGGGAGTTGAGTGTGTGCCTACTCGTAATGCTACTTTCGAGCTACGATATTGTACTCAGGATGGATTGGTTGAGTATGCACCATGCTAGTATAGATTATCGTGGAGGCAGAGTGTTGTTTAGTTCACCGAGTGAGCCAGAGTTTAAGTTTGCCAGAGGAGCAGCAGAGCAGAGCGAGGAAGTCTTCTGCGGAGCCCTGGTGGTAGAGCCGAGGTTGCCACATCTACTGATAACGGAGTTCATAGATATCTTTCCGAAGGAGTTGCCAGGGTTACCTCCGGACAGAGATGTGGAGTTCTCTATAGACTTGGTGCCAGACGTGGAGCCGATATCCCAGCACGTCTATAGAGTCAGTAACAGTGAGTTGATAGAGTTGAAGAAGCAGGTGGATGATCTTCAGGACAAGGGATTTATCAGATCTAATTCTTCTCCATGGGGTGCTCTGGTACTTTTTGTGCCGAAGAAGGATGGGTCGATACGGATGTGTATCGACTACAGGGCTCTGAACAACCTCACAATCAAGAAAAAGTATCTGTTATCGCGTATTGATGATCTCTTTGACCAGTTGAGCGGAGCGATGGTATTTTCCAGGATTGATCTAAGGACAGGCTACCATCAGGTGAAGGTCAGGAGGGAGGATATTCCGAAGACAGCTTTTTGGACCAGGTATGGACAGTATGAGTTCATGGTGATGCCGTTTAGGTTGACTAATGCCCGGCAGTGTTCATGAATCTGATGAAAAAGGTGTTCCATCAGCATCTGGACAGGTTTATGGTGGTGTTTATAGATGACATCTTGGTGTATTTGAAGACCCCAGAGGAGCATGAAGAGCATCTAAGGATAGTGCTGGAGACTCTCAGAAAGAAGAAACTTTATGAAAAGCTTTCAAAGTGTGAGTTCTTTCTTGACAAGGTTGAATTCCTTGGTCATGTGGTGACTGGAGAGGGAATCTCGGTGGATCCGAGGAAGATCATGGAAGTTGAGACATAGAGTGCTCCGAGTTCAGTAGGAGAGGTCAGGAGTTTCCTGGGGCTGGTAGGTTATTACAGGAGATTTGTTCAGGATTTTTCCTTGATTACAGAGCCGTTGTCTAGGCTGACCCGGAAGGACATGGAGTTTGTTTGGTCAGAGGAGTACCAGGTTGCCTTTGATGAGCTGAAGAGAAGGTTGACGATAGCTCCAGTGTTGACGTTGCCATCAGGGTCTGGAGGATTCACTATCTATAGTGATGCATCGGGGAAGGGACTGGGTTGTGTGTTGCAGCAGAATGGAAGGATGATTGCCTATGCTTCTAGGCAATTGTGTCTTCATGAGAAGAACTACCCTACCCACGATTTGGAGTTGGCAGCGGTCATCTTTGCTCTGAAGTTATGGAAATACTATTTATACGGAGAGCGTGTGGAGATCTTCACAGACCACAAGAGCTTAAAGTATGTGTTTACCCAAAAAGAGCTAAATATGAGGCAGAGGAGATGGTTGGAGTTGATAAAAGACTTTGACATATTATTATAATACCATCCAGGGAAGGCGAATATAGTTGTGGATACGCTGAGCAGGTATCCAGTAGCTATGTGCCTGACTACAGATCGTTATCTTTTGGCAGATCTAGAGAGCTTAGGCATTGAGGTGATAGTGCCTGGAGTTGAGATGCAGATGTAGTGACTGCAGATTCAGTCAGAGTTGGTAAACCGGATCAGAGCTACACAGTTTGAGGATGAGTCCCTGAGGAGCATCAGGGCGCAGGTTCAGATTAGATTATCAGATGATTTCACCATTGCTGATGATGGTTCATTGAGCACGGTACCAGGTTGTGTGTGTCGAATGGGTCATTATGCGAGGAGGTTCTTCAGGAGGCACATCGATCACAGTACTCTATGCATCCAGGTGCCAACAAGATGTATAGAGATCTAAGAGAGCATGTATGGTAGTACGGAATAAAGTGGGAGGTAGCACGCTTCGTATCCCGATGCTTAGTGTGCCAGCAGGTGAAGGCAGAGAGACAGAGGCCAGGAGGTTTGCTTTAGCCGTTACCTATTTTAGAGTAGAAATGGGAGCATGTGACCATAGATTTTGTTTCTGGACTTTTTTGTTCTCCAGGAGGGAAGGATGCGATTTGGGTCATCGTAGACAGGTTGACCAAATCGGCCCACTTTCTACCATTCAAAGTGGTATGTCTACGGAGAGACTAGCAGAGATGTATGTGTGCCAGATAGTCAGACTGCATAGAGTTCCTGTGAGCATAGTATCAAATCAGGACAGTCGCTTTACTTCATATTTTTGGAGGAGTCTGTAACACCCCGTTCCGTTCTAGCGGACTGCCGACTCAAACGGCAAAAATGCAACTGTCCTGACCCGCTTTGCCTCAAACAAGAAGCAAAGGATATCCAGACTTGTTCCTACAGGAATTCAACTTAGGCTTTCAGAGGCTCGCTTGACGTATCGCTCTACCGAGGCGAATCATCACTAAGGTGGGTGACTACGGTGAACTTGTCTTTGCTTAGCCAGCACACATAAAATATGAAATATTTTATGCTAGTCTCTAGGTGATTCACCCCATGCATGCTAATAAGAAATCAACGCACCTAGCTAAGGCAATAATCCCAACTTGTATTTTCTTGTGCTAGAACATGGAAATTGAAATACTGCTTATACTCAGACCCTCGCATGCTAAGTCCCTAACGGTTTTATCTCTCGGCTTACCTTCGGGTCCGAGCAAACATTTTTACTTATGTTCCTTAGAAACGCATGCTTGTCTGCTTATACGTTACCTCGACTCAATGCTTGTAACATAGTCTATGCCAACACCTTGTTATATAAAATATTGTTCAGGAAGATTATGAGAAACGAATAAGGTAATGCCTCTTGTCTTGTACTATTGTTGCCTCAATAGCATGCCTCTTGTCTTGTACTATTGTTGCCTCAACAGCATGCCTTTTGTCTTGTACTCTTGTCTTGTACGCTTGTTGCCCCAACCATCCAAATGGATAACTTACCCGAGATACCGTTCGATCACAGACAACTTGTGCACAAGGTCGTCTAGCGGGCGATGCTGGGGCACTGGCATCGACCCGATCTGGGCGAGACCTATTGTTTTAGTCTCTTGTTCTTAGCGGTATGGTTTGCAGCGTCTCTTGTACTTTCATTGCATACCATTCTCGTCAAAGACTATACCGTCCAATATGGCATATGCCAGTGATCGCCTTGTATTTAGCTTGTTGCTTGCTTGCTGGTAAAAATAAAAGATAATAAGTCATCCTCGCTTAGCGGTTATCCGCGTGCAAGATATTGTATCGCATGAAACAAATAAACTGAACACCTAAACGATCTTGAAATAAGTACTCGTGTTTGCATATGCTATGCCTCCTGAATGTTTATACATGCCCCTGCTTGAAATAACAATGTTTGCCTTGGACAGGGAAGGACAAATGGTAAGTTGGTAATACTCGCCGTGTTTCCTCTCATATCGCACGGCGCACTGCCACACGAGTTAGGCTATTCAATATTTATATGAAACTAATCCTAAGGCAACTAAAAAGATAACTAAATAGTTGTGCACGGAACCTGTATTACGTATTTGGATTTGTCGAGCGGACGAGTAGCTTCCCCACCAGTACATTCAATGTACTGATAATCCACCAGTTTGTATGCAGGGTGCGAGAAAACCTCGTTCGGTACGGATGCCTCCTTCGTGCGTGCTTAGGCGTGGAGATCACTCTGAAGCAATGGTGCATCCGGAACAGAAGCACATATAAAAGACATAATGTTGGAACTCGCCTGAACATCGCTTGAACATCGCCTGAACATCGCCTGTACAATCAATCCATAATTGTAGCCACTTGGCACAATTTTACTGTTTCAGAGAGAGAGGCTTGAGCGACTTGTAATCTCGGCTATACGCCGCCTGTAACACTTGTTAATATCAATAAAGAGTTTGCTTTACTTCAACTTGTGTTTTAATGCTTCCGCTATATTGTCGACTCACTGAACTTGTTACCGATCGCCTATGCGTTCATGACTCTGCTGTACTCGGACAATCTGTGCGACTCTGTGGCTTTGAACTCTTACCACCAGTCAATGGACCATGGCCTTGCACGGGCGTGGCTCACGCTCGTGCGGCATCATGCCCAGATGGGTCAAGCGATCGTTCCGCGGGAGCGTTGGCGAGGGTGATTCCCGCCTAGCGGGAACGGTCGATTTGCCTGCGGGAGATCGGGGCGTGACATATTGGTATCAGAGCCTGGCTTCTATGCCTTTGGACTTCGATTCGATATCTCAGTTTCGAAAGCTCGTTCGTAGGTTATGTGCATGCTCTCTCTCAATGCCTCGATGGGATGTTCCAACAATAAGTCTAAATACTTTCAAAATACGTTTTGAATGATATAATTGCTTGTATGATGTTGTGCTGTGAGTGGCCTTTGTGCCAACCTGTGCGAACCCTTGAGAGTATCGCTAGTAGCTTGTCCGATTTTACTAACTCTAAGTTTGTTTGAATGCATCTATTCGAGGGACGCCTTGAACTAGTGCACCATCCAAGACTTAATAAAAGGTGAAGCTCGAGTGCTAAGACTTCGCTATCACTAAGCTGGTTGACGTGCTCACGCTAGAAATATATTTCGAAAGTGCGCACGATCCAGACTAAGCGATATGCCGATCTCGATGCTTGTGCAAGTGAATATCCAAATAAACAAGTGCAACAACTTGTCTAGGATTGCCTCAACCCTAGATTATTGTTTTTCCTCAGTAAGTCTCGAGGATGAGACTTTTTCTAAGTTTGGTAGGATGTAACACCATGTTCCGTTCTAGCGGACTGCCGACTCAAACGGCAAAAATACAACTGTCCCAACCCGCTTTGCCTCAAACAAGAAGCAAAGGATATCCAGACTTGTCCCTACAGGAATTTAACTTAGGCTTTCAGAGGCTCGCTTGACGTATCACTCTACCGAGGTGAATCATCGCTAAGGTGGGTAGCTTCGATGAACTTGTCTTTGCTTAGCCATCACACATAAAATATAGAATATTTTATGCTAGTCGCTAGGTGATTCACCCCCTGCATGCTAATAAGAAATCAACGCACCTAGCTAAGGGAATAATCTCAACTTGTATTTGCTTTTGCTAGAACATGGAAATTGAAATACTGCTTATACTCAGACCCTCGCATGCTAAGTCCCTAACGGTTTCATCTTACGGCTTACCTTCGGGTCCGAGCAAACGTGTTTACTTATGTTCCTTAGAAACGCATGCTTGTCTGCTTGTACGTTGCCTCGACTCAATACTTGTAACATAGGCTATGCCAACACCTTGTTATACAAAATATTGTTCAGGAAGATTATAAGAAACGAATAAGGCAATGCCTCTTGTCTTGTAGTATTGTTGCCTCAACAGCATGCCTCTTGTCTTATACTATTGTTGCCTCAACAGCATGCCTCTTGTCTTGTACTTTTGTCTTGTACTCTTGTCTTGTACGCTTGTTGCCCCAACCATGCAAATGGATAACTTACTCGAGACGTCGTTCGATCACGGACAACTTGTGCACAAGGTCGGTCTAGCGGGCGATGCTGGGGCACTGGCATCGACCCGGTCTAGGCGAGACCTATTGTTTTAGTCTCTTGTTCTTGGCAGAATGGTTTGCAGCGCCTCTTGTACTTTTTTTGCATACCATTCTCGTCAAAGACTATACCGTCCAATATGGCATACGCTAGTGATCGCCTTGTATTTAGCTTGTTGCTTGCTTGTTGGTAAAAACAAAAGATAACAAGTCATCCTCGCTTAGCGGCTATCCGCGTGCGAGATATTATATCGCATGAAACAAATAAACTGAACACCTGAACGATCTTGAAATAAGTACTCGTGTTTGCATATGCTATGCCTCCTGAATGTTTATACATGCCCCTGCTTGAAATAACAATGTTTGCCTTGGACAGGGAAGGACAAATGGTAAGTTGGTAAGTCTCGCCGTGTTTCCTCTCATATCGTACGGCGCACTGCCACACGCGTTAGGCTATTCAATATTTGCGTGAAACTGATCCTAAGGCAACTAGAAAGACAACTAAATAGTTGTACACGGAACCTGTATTACGTATTTGGATTTATCGAGCGGGCGAGTAGCTTTCCCACCACTGCATTCAATGTACTGATAATCCACCAGTTTGTATGCAGGATACAGGAAAACCTCGTTCGGTGCGGACGCCTCCTTTATGCGTGCTTAGGCGTGGAGATCACTCTGAAGCAACAGTGCATCCGGAACAGAAGCTCATATACAAGACATAATGTTAGAACTCGCCTGAACATCGCTTGAACATCGCCTGAACATCGCCTGTACAATCAATCCACAATTGTAGCCACTTGGCACAATTTTACTATTTCAGAGAGAGAGGCTTGAGCGACTTGTAATCTCGGCTATACGCCGCCTGTAACACTTGTTCATATCAATAAAGAGTTTGCTTTACTTCAACTTGTGTTTCAATGTTTTTGCTATATTATCGACTCAGTGAACTTGTTACCGATCGCCTATGCGTTCATGACTCTGCTGCACTCGGACAATCTGTGTGACTCTGTGGCTTAGAACTCTTACCGCCAACCAATGGACCACGGCCTTGCATAGGCGTGGCTCACGCTCGTGCGGCATCACATCTGGATGGGTTAAGCGATCGTTCCGCGGGAGCGCTGGCGAGTGTGATTCCTGCCTAGCGGGAACGGCCGATTTGCCTGTGGGAGATCGGGACGTGACAGAGTCTGCAGGCTAGCTTAGGTACCCAGCTCAAGTTTAGTATTGCATATCACCCACAGACAGATGGTCAGTCAGAGAGGACCATTCAGACACTTGAGGACATGCTTCGCACTTGTGTTCTGGATTTCAGAGGCTCTTGGGAGGATCACTTGCACTTGGTAGAGTTTGCTTATAACAACAGCTACCAAGCCAGTATCGAGATGTCACCATTCGAGGCATTGTATGGATGGAGAAGGTCAAGCTTATTAGAGATAGACTTTGGGTGGCGCAGGACAGGCAGCGGCATTGGGCCGATAGCCACCGGAGACCTTTGGAATTTAAGGTTGGAGATCTGGTGTTCCTGAGGATTTCTCTGACGCGGGACACTATTCGCTTCGGTGGAGGCGGGAAGCTTATCCCACGTTTTGTCGGACCCTTCAGCATCCTTGAGAGGGTCGGCGTTGTGGCGTATAGGCTAGATTTGTCGCCTACGCTAGAGGAAGTTCATAATGTGTTCTACGTATCGCAGTTGAGATAGTGCATGGCGAATCCCAGTTACATATTGGATAACTCAGAGATCGTGGTGGGCCCTACTCTTAGCTATCCAGAGCAGCCGGTGGAGATTCTGGATCGACGGAAGAAGGTGTTGAGGAACCAGATTATTCCCTTGGTTCGCGTCGCGTGGAGGCATCACTCTCCAGGTGAGTCAACCTGGGAGAGGAAGGATAAAATGCCCGAGCGATACCCTTATATTTTTGAGCCCTGAGGTATGGTTCTTTTCTTTTTCTTGCATTCCTGTCCTAGTTTCGTCTTTTAATTTTGAGGACAAAATTATTTTAAGGAGGGTAGGCTTGTCACTACCCAATTCTAGAAAATAGGATTTTTTTTATTTGGTAAATTATGTATTGTTCATAAATAATTATATTATTATTTAATTGATGGTTGTATTATTTTTTGTTTGGTTGTTTTAGGGTTTTGGCTAGTCTGGACCCATGTCAGACCCTAGTGGACCCATGTCAGACCCAACCAACACCCTTGTCAGACTCATTTTTGGTTTTAAAATAATTATTATATTTTTATTTTAGTTAGTTGGATTATTTTGGATTAGTTGGAGAGTGTTTAGTGAATCTTAAACCTAAACCAAAGTTGCATGACTAATTAGGAGGGTATTTTAGTCATTGTGCTTAGGAAACCCTACTTTATATGTGAATGTAGAAGCATAAAAAATATGCTGTAGAGTTATACGCAGTATTTCAGTGCTGGGTGGCGTAAGACGTGACTTCAGAGCCATCAGCGTACAAACAGAGCTTTATCGCTAGTACATCGTAAAATATAAGCTCCAAGACAATCCGTGTAATGCAGTATTTCCAGGTTGCTCCATCGTAAAAGGGTTGTTACATCGCCACTTTGGCGTAAAATCTACTCGCTTTTAATGCGGTAGGAAGTTGTACGGGGAACGCTTCGTATTCCTCGAATGAATCTGTCAGATCATGCAGTGAACCTGACTCCTCACAACGAGTACTGCACAAGCTATCCAGACGACGGCTGTAATGATGGTGCAGCACACAGACCCAAACCGTCGTTTAGTGACATTTTCTTGATTATAAAGCGCTTTTACGCATACAAGGGAATACGCTGCCTAGTTTTACACAGGCAGATATGAGCTTTTACGCTCAACAGAAGACAAAATGAACTGCCACATCAAAAGCTACTCTTCATATAGAGCTCGAGGCACGTCTCTGCATTTAATGCTCAGAATAGTGGCAGATCTCTGTATTAAATGCACGAGATTTGGTTCTATTTTCAAAGACTGGGCGAGCCATAATTACGGCTAATACATCCACATCATCACCTCTGCATATTACGCCATCAGGCTATTTTCAGCGATAGGAGCACGTTGTACGCTATCTCCTTGAAATATGCCTTCGAGCTATTTTCAGCTATAAGGAGCACGTTGTACGCTATCTCCTTGAAATATGCCAACTCAGGCTATATTTGCATTTATGCGTGATAAGGCTATTTGTTCCAGAATACGCTCAAGGCCTTAGTCTCGGCTATCTTCTACGCTAGCTACCTATCCACGCAGCATCAGGCTTCTACGCCTACAAGGCTTCTACGCCTATTTGTCTTCCACGCCAACCTGACAACTATTTGGCTTCTACGCCATGGTGACAGTTATTGGCTTCTACGCCAACCTTTTCTACGCAAGGGGCAGTTACCTACGTGGCTAGCATGCCGTGATCTTCGTAGCAGTTATACGTATTATCTCATGATGGGACACGCGTCACACGCTTATTTAGAAGATCATCTATACGTGGATGGCAGTTATTATAACCGTCGCGTAAAAGGTGCCATACTCTCCACTATCCGACTTCTATGCCGACTGGACGGTTACTATCACTTAAATCCTATAAATAGAGACCTCTATCGACAGAGGTCGAGGGTCAGAAAAAGGTCAAAGAAATCAAAGAATAGAGAGAGAAGAGCTCAGACAGAGAGTAGTGATCGACGATTTTGGCATCGAGCATCCATTCCCTCTTACAATCTTTGAAGCATCTCCTTCTTCTACAGCACTTCTTCATCATCGTGTGGTCCAAGGGACAAAGTGATCGACTACAGATCAGACTCCTATAGCAATATTTACCCAGATTAAATTTTGTACTTAACATCCTCGCATAGGATTAATAATACTCCTTTTTGTAAACCTAAGAAAGGGTTTTGCATAAACCTAGCTTTATTTTTTCCGTTTATTATCAAACACAAGATGGCGACTCTGCTGGGGACCTCTTTCTCATCTGACGAGAAAATAATTGCTCAACACGATGCAGTATCACTAGGATCAATGAAGAAGACCTTGGTCGTCCAGTTCGACCAGTCTGCCTACGAAGATATGCTTCGAGCAGGGGGTAGCTCTCACTCTCTCTCCGTCCAAGACAATAGGAAATTGCGTAAGGTCTGGATGCCCCGGGCATCCCCTACCGTTCCTGCCGACTCTCTGGTTTCTCCTACCAACAAGGTTGTAGCTTCGCAACCTCCGTGCCCCGTGCGTAAATCTCTGTGTCCCGTCTGTGATGTGGCAGATAAAACTTCTGGTGATGCCTCAGTGCTAATCCAGAAGTCTACTCCGCACTTTACACGTAAAATTCAGTCTCCTGTCTGTGACGTGGCAGACATGATTTCTGATAATGCCTCAGCGCCAAATCAGAAATTCCAATCACGCTCTGCGCATAAGAATGCATCTGTCCTCCGCGGAAAAGTAGATGGTCCCTGCAATTTATGCAAGGGAAAACAAGTGGCGGACTACTCAACTTCTCGACCTTTACGCCAGCAAGAGAAGAATCTGCCCGCTCTTCAGATTACGCGGGAAGCGGATGGCCGATTGAGGAGTTCCTCAGTTTTACGCCAGCCTGAACAAAGTTCTAAATTATGCCAGGTTAAACCCCTCAGCGTAAAGAAAGCCCGGTTGGCGGAGAGACACACTCCTCGGGGATTATCTGCTACTCAGATGGCTAACCTGTTGTATACGGGTGGTAAGGGAAAAGTTATGGTTCCCAATATTCGCATGCCGACTGATGTAAATAAGAGGAACAAGCCATCTTCCTCTTCCTCTTCAGTCAATCCTCCTGACTTACGTGAATATCTGATCCAGAAAAGCAAGGATAGGGGATATTCCAGCATATCTATTACGCCTCCTAGGGAGCACTATTGTAATAGTCATAGGATTGTAGTTAATTATTGCTGTTCTGAAGCAAAACGGTCGGATTTCGACCGGTTGAACTACTCTCTGTCTTTCCAAGAAGAAGAGCCTGCACATACATCAGTGAATATGGCTTCACACGTTCCTAGAGGAAGGTCGAATTCAAGATGTCATCCCTCTAGAACTCCAAGCCAAAGGAGATTCAACAAACTCCTTGAGAACATTAAAGCTGGGGTGTTCCAAAATACCCGTTCGAGGTCACGACAACCGGCTTCGTATTCTTCTGATTCCGATACTGGGGGTTGCCAGTTTCCCGAATCAGATGCTGAAAGTATAGAGTCATTCTCTATAGAGACCTATACTAGCTCTTCAATGACATCCAGAGAAATGGGGGTCTATGCCATTGAAGATGAACACGAAAAGGCTTCCTCGTCAGGAAGTACTGAGCAACGCATCGCTGTGCTGGAGACATTTCTGAAAGAGATACAGTCCATGATGGAGAATATGCACCAAATAATGCTGACTCAACACACAGCTGTTATAGCTCAAGCATCGATTCCTCTGACTCAAATACGTGTGGGGGTGGACTTACCACCATCCAACGTGAACAAGGAGCCTGTTCTAGATCAAGAATCAGCAGCTCCCCCACTTCCTAACTCGGAGAATGTATTGTCGCCTGTTGAAGTTGTAATACAACCGATCTCTCACCACTCTGCGGTCCCTCTACCCACTGAATATCCAATGCAGGCAGTGCGGGAATTGAAAGCCTAATTTGATGCCTTAAAATATAAGGATCAGCTAAAGAAATTGGGAATCAACCAGCCTTACCCAGCTATCTGGGATGAAGTCAATTTCCCTCCTAAATACAAACCACAGACTATGACTTTGTTTGAGGGAAAAACATCACCGAGCCAGTATATGAATTACTTCAGTATGATGACGGTGTTGTTGCAAGAGAATGACGCCCTTCTCACTCGAGTATTCAAAGGCTGTCTCTCGGGAGTGGCTTATCAGTAGTACCATAGTCTTGCGGACAACTGTATTACTTCCTTTGAAGATTTCAAGACTTTGTTCTTCGCGCGATTCTACGAAGGAGGGATGGACATGTTTATGTCCACTCTCATCGAAGTAAAGCAGAAAAAAAAAGAGAACGTTCGCACTTTCATCGAACATTTTCGTCAAGCCACTTTGCAAATGCCTCCGGGAGTTCCAGACTCAGCATTGGTGGACATTTGCAGAAAGAATCTTCCTCCAGTGATCTCGGTATTCACAGGACCATATCAGTTCCATGATTGGCCCTCGTTCAATATCTCAGCGGTAGCCGCTGAAGACAACAGTCGGAAGGCACGTGATAATGGAATTATGATATCTACCTCTGATAGAGGCAAGAGGTCATCCTCCAACAGCGACCATCCCCGTGGTTCCAAAGGAAAAGAAGCTCTGGCGATCAATACGTCCAGGCAAAAGACTGCAGCAACCACACAGACGAAACCTGGGACTTCCAGGCCCGCTGAAGTGTACTCTTTTGACGATGACGATATTCCGAGCATATTCGAATGTCTCGTCAAAAGCGGCAAGATTACCCTCCTTGAGGTGAAGCGGCCTAATAAAGTCGGCAGTACCAATAACCCTAAGTACTGTATTTTCCATAGGTACATACATCACCCCACAAAGGCGTATTATGTACTAAAAAAGAAAATCCAGGAGTTGATCGATGCTAAGGCCATCACTCTGCGCAACAGCGAGAAGACGGTCACAGCCAACATAATCTCTCTCCAATTTAGCAATCTGCCTCCTCAAGAAGTTTCGGATGGTGTTGTACCTATTTTCCGGACAACGATGAACATCGTTAATCTTCCTCCAGCCAGGGGTCAAAATCATGACCTGGTACCCCTAACTACCAAGCGAGGCAAGATTATGTGGGTTCATCCAGATCTGGTGTCAGAGATCGAGGAAGAGACTCAAGCTGCTAAGGCTAAGTCTAAGAAGAACTTGAAGCGTAAACCATGTCATATGGTTGCGGTATCCTCGACATCAGAATAAGAGGTTTTGGCTACTGGAACCCGTTCAGGAAAAGCCTACCTCAAGGACTATGGAGGAAGTCAAGAAGAAGCATCGGCAGACGCTTCAGCTGCCAAGCCTTCAGAATCGGAACCTGCCATACCAGAGGCCGGTCCTTCAAGACCAACTTTGGCGGACAAGGAGAAGCAAAAGGAAGTGCGCTTCGATAAACCTTTGAAGAATATTCAAAGCAAAGGTTTAGAGAAGCCGTATAACTTCGACATCCTGGCCCAGTTGTCTCATACACCAGCCAGATTGTCCATTTTTGAATTACTCAGGCTCTCTAAAGATACTCGTTAAGCCCTGAGTGAAGCATTAATGCAGGCGGATGTATACTTGACCCAGCTCAAGTCCCCTGATGAAGAACCTGTGGCATGTCCTTAATGCCATAGTGTGATGGAGGTGGTCCCGAATATCACTTTCACTCAAGATAACATGTTATTGAAACACAACAAGCATGACAGACCCCTCTATTATACCGGATATGTCGGTTCTATGGAGGTTGACCGGATTCACATAGATCCGGGATCGTCGATCAGCATCATTCCTCATAGTCTGCTCAGACTGTTGAGGATTCCTACCAGCGAATTGGCTTACACTACCACTACAATCGTGGGTTTTAACGCCAGGAAAAGTAAGTCGTTGGAGAAAATTCGTCTAAGGATCCAGATTGGCGTCCTCAGATCAGTGGCTATATGTTATGTCATTGATTCAGAGGTGTCCTACAATATTCTGCTGGGCAGACCATGGATCCGCGACCACAATATCGTGCCTTCGACTCTACATCAATGCTTTAATTATATAGATGCCCAAGGAACAGTACAAATGGAGTTTGCTGACCTTAACCCATTTAAAGGAGTAGAATCCTACTACTCTGATGCCATGTTGTACACCCAAGACTACATGAAGGAGGTGTCAGGCAAAACAGAGGAAGAATCCCACCGGGAGCCAGAAGAACCCTCTGCCAAACAACCTCTATCAATTAAGGTGAAAGGGTGAACTACTCGTCCAAAAGTCATGGAACCCCTGGCTATCCACCTGAACAAAACCAAGTCAGGAAACAGAGGTGATCCTCTAGTGATCACTTTGAACCAGAAGCCTCTACCCTTGGTCATCAACATTCGGCGCAACAAGCAACCGATTGATGTAAATACAACCAGGAATATGGTTTTTGATGATAATAAAGATCCTCTTTTCTAGTACATTGATGCTCAAATTCCTGATCAGGAATCCTCTCCCCATAACGATATAGAACCTATAGCACAAAGATTCTTGAAAGCTATAGATTCCTATCATCCGTATATGTGGGAAGTAGCGTCACCATCTAATGTCATCATGACATATGGGCCACATAAAGATTCTATCTTTATTATCCCACCTACTCGCAGTGGTCAGCGTTCAATAGTCTTCGATTGCATGCGCAATAAACCGACTGTACAAGAAGATTCTCCCAATGACGATGCTGGTAAAATACAGGTTCACAGATATAGCCCGCAATCTTTGAAGATTATGCAAAGTATGGGTTATGACTTGAAGCTGAAACCAGGCCTTAACTTCGAGAAAGGCAGGCGAATACCGTTGCACGGTGATCCCTACTGTCAACGAACTCATTTTGGGTTAGGGTATACCACCTCCCTTGCAATTTCTGAGTCAAATGAGGATATATCTTCCTCTTCTCAAGATGGCTCACCTTCCTCCGGCTCATCAGATGATCCTGAACGAGCATTATCAGTAAATATGGTATTTACAGATTCCCTCGAAGCAGACGAACAAGAATCTGAACCATTTGAGAATGACTCTCGGGCTCAGCAAATGGATACACAATGGGAACTCTGGTTCGAGCAGAGAGAACCTCCCACTGAAGATAAAGTTATCCAAATTGACGTTGGGGATGAACTTTCACCAAAGCCGATATTTATCAGTAACAATCTTTCCAAAGAAGAAAGGAAAGAAATAATCCAGCTGATAAGAGAATATATCGACGTCTTTGCGTGGAATTATGAGGATATGCCAGGTCTTGATCCAAAAGTGGCTACTCATAAACTCAATATATTACCCAATTCGAAGCCTGTGAAGCAACATCAACACCGGTTCCGTCCGGACATGATGGACGCCATTGAAGCTGAAATCAAGAAGTTGATAGCCTGCGGCTTCATCCGGGAAGAACAACATCCTGACTGGGTCGCCAATGTTATCCCGGTCATAAAAAAAATAGGAAAGTACGTGTCTGCATAGATTACCGAGATTTGAATGTAGCCTGCCCCAAGGATGAATTTCCTCTTCCCATCACAGACGTCATGATCGATAATACATGCGATTTTGAATGCATGTCTTTCATGGACGGATTTTTAGGATACAATCAAATCAAGATGCATCCTGAAGACGAGAAGCATACTGCCTTTCGGACACCAATGGGGGTATATTGCTATACGGTCATGCCCTTCGTACTGAAAAATGCCGGAGCTACGTACCAACGAGCTATGAGTAACATATTCCACGAGCATTTAAGCAAAACAGTGGAATGTTACGTAGATGATATAGCTGTCAAAAGTTGCCACAAGGATAATCACATCCAAGATCTGAAGACAGTATTCAAGTTGATGCGCCAACATCAACTCAAAATGAATCCTACAAAGTCCTTTCTGTGTGTATCCAGTGGCAAATTCTTAGGATTTGTCATTACCGCCAAAGGCATTCAAGTAGAACCCGATAAAGTCAAGGCCATCTTAGAAATGCGACCACCCCGAAATCTGAGAGAACTCAGGGGATTTCAAGGTCGTCTAGCTTATATCCGGAGATTCATATCCAACCTTTCGGGGAGATGTCAGCATTTTTCTCTTCTTGTGAAGAAAGGTGTATCCTTTGTATAGGACAAAGCCTGTCAGCAAGAGTTTAATGATATCAAACGCTACCTCACTAATCCTTCAGTTCTGGTGCCTCCCGTCATAGGAAGACCATTCTTGCTGTACGTTCGAGCAATAGTCATTCTCTTGGAGCTCTTCTCGCACAGAAGAACGATGAGGGTCATGAACAGGCTATCTACTATTTAAGCAGGATGATGGTCGGAGCTGAACACCGATACAATCCAGTGGAAAAAGAATGTTTGGCCCTAATGTTCGCCATTCAGAAAATGCGACACTATGTCACAGGCCAGACTATTCATATCATCTCCAGCATCAATCCTCTTCGGGTATTGATGAACAAGCCAAGCGTTCTTAATTCCCGACTCGCGACTTGGGCGATGATTAACACCGTATGATATGGTGTACGTCCCTCTGAAGTCCATCAAAGGCCAGGCATTGGCTGATTTCCTAGCTGCTCATCCGATTCCAGAAACCTCCAAACTATACAAGGACATTCCTGACGAAGTTGCAGAATATAATTCTGCGATGGAGAGTGATGCATGGCAACTATTCTTTGATGGCGCCTCTAGGACTAGTCCCAGGGGAAATGTGGTTTCAGGAGTAGGAATTGTCCTGGTTACTCCTGAGAAACTCGTCATCTATCGAGCATATTCTCTTAGCGAACCCTGCTCTAATAACGTGGCAGAATATAACGCCCTTCTCATCGGACTCCAAGTCGCTAAAGAATTGGACGTCAAATCTCTGGAAGCTTTCGGTGATTCTCTGATGATCGTCAATCAAGTCAGAGGAATATATGAAGTCCGGAATCCAGACCTCATCCCTTATCACCAAGCAACGATCGAAATAGCCATGTCTTTCAAAGGGTTCTTCCTAGATCATGTGCCTCAATCTCAGAATCTGGAAGCTGATGCCCTGGCCAGTCTAGCTGCAGATTTAGCTATTCCTATAAGAAGGCAGAATTCGGTGATCCTTCTTAACAGAGATTTATTCTGTGTGAAAAATAACTTTCACATAGAATACAGCTATGCTGTGAACACAGATCTTCCAAAGAGAGACTAGAGAAGTCCCTTTATAGATTTTGTAGCATACAGAATCTTACCGGAGGATCCTAAAGAAGTAGTGTCCATCACAAGACGATCATTACGCTTCTATTTTGATACGTCTTCATAATGTCTATATCGTCGGACTTATGACGAACTATTATTACGATGTCTCTCTGGTGATGAAGCACAGTAGATTATCCGTGAAGCTCACGATGGCATATGCGGAGCACATCAACCCGGTCCTAAGCTACAGGATCGTATCAGGAGGATGGGCTATTACTGGCCTACTATGATCACAGATGCAATAAAATATGCAAGATAATACAAAGCCTGCCAGGTTCATGCCGATTTTATACATCAACCTTATGAACATTTACATCCTACGGTGGTATCCTGGCCTTTCGAAGCATAGGGTATGGATATCATTGGTCCTATTCACCCGTCTTCTTCTAGAGGTCATCGTTTTATATTAGCCATCACGGATTATTTCTCCAAATGGGCAGAGGCGATCCCTCTTGTTGAGGTGATGATATCTAACGTGGTCAGCTTCATTAAGCATTACGTCATTTATCGCTTTGGGATTCCCCGAAGGATAATTCATGACAACGGGCCTCAATTCATCAGCCAAGCGTTCCACCGATTTTGCGATAAAAATTGGATACAAAATATGGCCTCTACGGCATACAATCCTGCTGCTAATGGTTTGGCGGAAGCTTTCAACAAAACCATTATCAAACTCTTGAAAAAGTTCGTTTCTTCCAACAAAAAAGATTGGAATGAGAAGCTAAGAGAATGTCTCTGGGCATACCGTACAATGGTACGAGCACCGATGGGTTGTACCCCATTCTTACTGGTTTACGGTAGTGAAGCAGTTCTCCCCATCGAAATTCAAATTCTGTCACTCAGGATAGCAGTGGCTAATGAGTTGACTCAGGAAAAGAATGACCTATTAAGGCTTCAAGAGTTAGAAGGAATAGATGAAAAATGCCTTCAAACCCAATAGCACATCGCGTTCTACCAGGCATGCATTTCCAGAGCTTTTAATCAAAAAGTAAAGGAAAGAGTATTCAACGTTGGCGAGCTAGTTCTAGCCGTAAGAAGGCCAATAATTATTACTCACAAGAGTAAGGGTAAATTCCAACCCAAATGGGAAGGCCCTTATGTGATCGAGACGACGTTTTCAAACGGCGCTTATAGATTATCCAAGCCTAATGGAGACTTGTTAATGGCTCCTATCAACGGCAAATTCCTGAAGAGGTACTATGCTTAATCTCCTTTGTTCAACAGAGTATGGTGAAGATCTTATTCTGACAATACTACTTCCAAAGAACTAGTTGGATTATATTCTATCATGTCCATATAACCTCTGAATAGATATGTTTAACTAATTTGGAACATCAAAACCTATCATGTCTATATTACCTCTGATAGTGTTTTGTGTACAAATTTTAGTTGGATCATATTCTATCATGTCCATATAACCTTTGAATAGATATGTCCAGTTGAAGCTTACCGAAAGTATATCACGTCCATATTACCTCTTATATCACTTTCATCCTAGCCTATCATTTATATTCCAAAATAATAGGTCTACCAAAGTCAGATAAAGCCTCTTTATTATCCCCAGAAAGAGCAAATTACATAGAAAAGCAAAAAAAGTACATTATTTGGGGGGAGCAGTTAAGTCGCGAATCTGCTGCACCAGAATAACCACTCTCTCATCCCTGGAGTTCAAAACGTCAGCACGAGCTCGCTCCAACCTTGCCGCCTTATTATTCAAAGAAGATAGCTCGGACCTAGCATGTACAAAACCTGCGTGGATGACACCTACATGCGTCAGGTTCTGTTGAGTAGTCTCCATTCGATCCTTCAACACGTCGCGAGCTGTTGATAAAGAGAGAGCCTTCTCCTTGGCCTTAGCGAGGTCATCCTCCAATTTGCGTATCCTTGCTGTCTCTTCCTCATATTCGGCCTCGCACTGAGTCAGCTGGGGAATGACATACTCTAATTCGGCACGCTCTTGATCCATCTCCTGCTGCTGTTCCTGGACGGATTTGTTCAGAGATTCCATTTGCCCAGAAAGCTCTGCAGTTAAGGAGTCATACCTAGCTTGAACGAGACCGTCAATGCTGCCTCGAGATAGCTGCAAATAATCGTTAATGGGTTGTTCCAAACCATTAACTATTTACTCCAGTGCATCAACTCTTCCAGCGTCATTGAAATCTCTAATCGGCGCTATCGCAAACTGGGAGGACCTCCTCAGAGCCTCGAAGCCTAGATTCTTCTCCAGCACCATTGATATCAGCATTTTTAAAGTGGTGTAGAAAATACTAGTATACTGCTCAATTAGCATGGCGAGATCCGAATGGACGCTGGGAGTGGCTGCAATATCGGTAAATCCCCTTCCAGGAATGACTGCTGACAATGTTGCCACAGTCGTCGCCTCAACAGATGGTGCAGCAAAAGAAGAAGCGCCAACAACGGACGAAGTGGCCGGCATACTCAAAGGAGGCATTGTCGTAATGACAGGTTCATCCTTCTCTCGTGATATCGGAACCATTTCGGGCGAGCCGACACCCGAAAATGTTTTCTCTTCAAAGTCAGGGACCTCTGTGTCATAGACAGGAGCGAAAACAAAGCCAAAAGTTGCGTCGACGCTGCCCTCCCCGTAGATGTCTTTCCCTGAAAAGAAGACAAGAGAAAGTTAATATCAACATGATGTTAATTTTTCAAAAAAAAGGGCATAAAGACAATATTTACCCATGGCCAATGGTATATATGTCGCGTCTGCAGCCAGTACAGCTAAATTATTTCTTAATGATGCTAAGCGAGCTGTCATACCTGGAGAGAAGGGTGCACCAAATGACGACTGAGGGTAGTCATCCAAGTCTTCACGCAGATCCAATCGAGGTTCATCAGGTGGAATCTCGCTGGGTATACTTACAGACGCGGCAGGGGTTTCTCCCGTTGCTAATCTGGATAAAGATATCCTTATTTGGTTCGGCCTCGAAGGCGATCTCGTACCACTACCTGAAGCGGTAGCAGCGACAGCAGCCTCGAGCAAAGATTTTCTAGCACTTCCAGCCGGAACTGTGGAGGTTCCCTCTCTAAAAGGCGAGGAACCTCTAATCAAAGGATCGTCCCCAACAGGGGAAACAACAGGCTCACTTCTAGGAACCTCATGACTGGAAGTCCTGTCAGGACCACTAACAGTCTTCTTTTTCTTGCTAGGGAAGTCTCCTTCAGAACAGGAGCCCTTTGCTTACCAGAGATAACCAGAGGCTCTGCAGGCGGAGGTATTTTGCCTCTTGGTACTGCCAACAAAGGCTCATCTGGATTGACTGAATCTTCACCCTCGACAGATGAAACTGATGGGACTTCTTCTCTTCCCGCTGACTTAGAAGAGGGCATCCTAAAACTTCCATGCATATCAAAATTGCGATGGAAGGTATTGGTGGCCACGTAAAACTGGGCATATGAGTGGAGGATGCGCAACTCCATGGAGAGTGAAGTCGCGGGCACAGTAAAAGCTGCTCCAGTATAACCCATTATGAAGTACCTCCATCCTCTCGCTCCATCAATAAGTCCACCCCTGGACTTGAAGCTGGTGACGACATTGTCCACATGCAATTGATCATACCCAAACTGCCTGGCGAACTGACTAGGCAGGTAGGGCTCCAAGAGGCACTAGTCTTCACTTCTGTATAATAAATGGGAAGGTCTAATGCAGACCAACCAATTAAAAGCTTCAGGAGAAAGAATGGTCTTCCCTTCACCTGAGTCATGAAGCCTGCTCCCCTGTTGATTGAGATGTACAGAGAGAACGGTGCAGAAGAGCTTCCAGCTGTGAGCAAAATTTAGTGCCTGCCGATAGTCTAAAACTGTGGTCACATTCCAGGTGGAATTCTTGTAATTCAACAAGAAATTACTCTCTGAACTACTTCCAAAGCCGGGAGACATCACCCTGGAGTTATGGAGAATTAACCATCCCATCAAATACAGGAACGATAATTCTACCCTGGGAAAGCTGTCACGTCGTGTTTCATCGGCAAGCAGCCCATCAGTAATGGCCCTCAGGCCAGCTTGTATGTGGCATACCATGGCAGGGAGCAGGCCCAGTCTTACCCCAAACACCAGACGTACTGCAGGCCATAAGGTGTTGCGGTGAATGCGATCCGAAGATGCAATACCTCGTACTACCAATCGGCACAGCCATACAGAGAGGAAGCCAGCCAGTTGAGCTTCTCGTGACAGAGGCCTGCAGCAATGCCTCAAATAACTGTAGGCTTTAGTGCCCGCAGGATATATCCCTTCGTTGAGAATTTGATCTGAAGCCCCAGCGTCTTCAATAAGGTCATCGACTACTTGAGCACTAAGCACGCTCAGAAAGCTCAAAGGCCTATCCCTGCTATCCACGACTTTGTCTGGCTTAGCAGCCCTGGCCTAATGGAAGAAGAGGTAGGACGCCCATTTGTTGGTATGAGCCAAATCAGAGGGCTCATTATAGAAGGTGGTGCACGCTAAATAGTGACACATCAGCTCCTGGTATACTGTCACTACCCTAGGGTCTGTATCCCCCAGCTCCCGATTTGTGGGAACATTCTTTTCATAAGGAGTATCCCCCATCAGCAGTCTTGAAATTTTTGCCATTTCGTGAAGGGCCAATCCTAACTCCCCCAGTGGAGTGGCGAAAGTCCCGGTGAGCGATATATACCGCTCCATCAGAGCCAGAAACAGGTTGGGTTTGAGAGGTAACCCAACACTGGTAGCACTCACAGTCGCGTACAGACCAATGCTCTCCAGCTCAGTCTGAAAATATTTCAGGGCCCAGGCAGCTAAACGAGCCCATCGAAGATTTGTAGGGGTAACCCACCCATTGGTCCGAGGATTAACCTTGAGGTATACTCCTCCATGCCCCATGAAGTTATTGCAAAAAGTCGATAATTGGACTGGTTAGAGCAGTAAAGTGTCTTCACTTAGAACACTGCCCGGATACAATCCCCTGAACGGCATGACCGGGCCGGAAGGGTGGCTTACAAATAACCCTTGGTCGGACCCTTTCTGATAAAATATCTTCTCCGGCTGGCCGTGAAGATTAGGGGTCAGAGTCCACGACATCCTCCTGGGATGCGTGGCATGGAAGAATGCCGAGATAGGGTAATCTCTCAGCATCTTTGGCAGATACAGGACCAGGCCCCCGACAGAAAAAACCCAATTTTCTTTCTTGGGCTTCGTCTGGGATTGTTTGTCAATCATATCCCCGAAGAGAAAAGCTGATTTTATGTATTGTGCCCCGTCTATATACGCCAGAGGCTCTCCGTTGATCATGCTCAATAGCATTCGCTCTCCTTGAGACGATATCAGGATTCCCCTTTCTTCAGGATATTGGGGTCCAGAAATAGGAAATGTCACATGGGACAAATCTTTCAGGTAATTGGAGTGCAGCATCCCAGCAGCAGAACCCATCACCTCAGCCAACGGAGATATATACAAGTTAACTACAAAGTGCAAGAAAAACACGTCAGTTTCTATACTAGACCTCATAATCTTGTAGCTTATGCCAAAGAGCAACAGTCTTTGCTTTTACGCCAAGACTATAAAAACTTGACTTTTTACGCTGAAATCTCATTCCAAGGCGTAAAATTCAAGATTGGCAGTATACACAAAAATCTGACAGTCTGTGGTTTACGCCAGATTGCCAAAGTTTGAGTTATTAGGTCAAAATTTTCATCCAGAGCGTAACACTCAAAATTTATAGTATACGCTAAATTTCGACAGTCATAGCTTTTTATACCAGACTGCAAAAATATGGAGTTTTTATGCTGACACATTAGAAATATGGGCATAAAAGATGAAACATCTTTGTGCATTGTCTTCCTCGAAGAGGCTATCAGCATAAAAGATGACCTAGCACATTCACGTACAACGTGTGAGAAGGGTTTTCTTCGTTCTTGTCATCCTAAAAGCTTTACCTATAACGCCCGGTGCACAGCTCGTCGGTGGGACACTTCGTTCAGAGCGGGGTTCGCCCTGCCCGATGGGAGTCGCTCTTGCTTGGGCAGAGGAGCGAGAAGAGGAGACAGCCTTCTTTCCCTTAGAGGAGGAGATTGGTTTTGGTGCCTTTGCTAAAAATTCAGAATGCTCAGAGAAGAAACGAAGGAGAATACTCAAAGAGACGAAGGTTTTCTTTGCAAAAGACAGGTGAAGAGTCTTCTCTCTGAAAGCCTTGGGGTATTTATAGAGTTCAGATAAACTCCTCGAATCCCTAACCAAATCCGATATTTAATATTTCGGTTATGATTGGGGACTACGTCAGCCTATTACTCAGGGAAGGCGGACAGTCAGCAAATTCAAAAAAGTTTTCGTGCAGAGCAGATTCGTGATTTTACGCCAAGGAGATTTTTACGCTCGGGAAGCTACAAATCTATGGTTTTACGCTCAGAGGCTATAAGTCTTTGGTTTTACGCCCGGATGCTTTTATGCTCGGTAGCTTTTACGCTCGAGAGGCTACAAACCTACGACTTCATGCTCAGAGGCTACAAATCTATGATTTCACGCTCAGAAGTTTTTTTCGCTCAGAGGCGACAAATATACGACTTCATGCTCGGAAGTTTTCTTTTCAGAGGCTATAAATCTACAGTTCTACGCCCGGATGCTCTTATGCTCAGCAGCTTTTACGCTCGAGAGGCTACAAACTTATGATTTTATGCTCATCTATACTACGGATCTATGACTTTCCGCATATCTTAAAATACGCAGGCCAGAGTATGCGTATATCTGAACAATTCTCAAGACGGCCAATTACAAGGGTTCACGCAGAAGATGCTCCTTCTTAGCCTCAAAATATCCTAAGTACCCAAAGTATATAGAGTTCAGCATTGAAAATGACTCTTCTTCTTGGTTCGATTGGAAGTTCATCCAAAATCCAGTCTAAATATTTTCTCTACAGTTCAAGATGGCGACTCTGCTGGGGACCTCTTTCTCATCTGACGAGAAAGCAATTGCTCAACACGATACAGTATCAGTATGATCAATGAAGAAGACCTTGGTCGTCCAGTTCGACCAGTCTGCCTATGAAGATATGCTTCGAGCAGGGGGTAGATCTCACTCTCTCTCCGTCCAATACAATAGGAAATTGCGTAAGGTCTGAATGCCCCGGACATCCCCTACCGTTCTTGTCGACTCTCTGGTTTCTCCGACCAATAAGGTTGTAGCTTTGCAACCTCTGTGCCCCGCGCGTAAAACTATGTCTCCCATTTGTGACATGGTAGACAAAACTTCTGGTGATGCCTCAGTGCTAATCCAGATGTCTACTCCGTGCTCTGCGCGTAAAATTCAGTCTTCCGTCTGTAACGTGGCAGACAAGATTTCTGATAATGCCTCAGCGCCAAATCAGAAATTCCAATCGCGCACTGCGGATAAGAATGCATCTGCCCTCCGCGAAAAAGCAGATGGTCCCTGCAATTTATGCAAGGGAAAACAAGTGGCGGACTACTCAACTTCTCGGCCTTCACGCCAGCAAGAGAAGAATCTGCCCGCTCTCCAGATTACACGAGAAGCATGAAAAATACGCTGTAGAGTTATACGCAGTATTTCAGTGCTGGGTGGCGTAAGACATAACTTCAGAGCCATCGGCGTACAAACAGAGCTTTATCGCTAGTACAGCGTAAAATATAAGCTCCAAGACAATCCGCATAATGCAGTATTTCCAGGCTGCTCTAGCGTAAAAGGGTTGTTACATCGCCACTTTGGCGTAAAATCTACTCGCTTTTAATACGGTGGGAAGTTGTACGGGGAACGCTTCGTATTCCTCGAATGATTCTGTCAGATCATGCAGTGAACCTGACTCCTGACAACAAGTACTGTACAAGCTATCCAGACGACGACTGTAATGATGGTGCGGCACACAGACACAAACCGTCGTTTAGTGATATTTCCCTGATATAAAGCGCTTTTACGCATACAAGGGAATACGCTGTCTAGTTTTACACAGGCAGATGTGAGCTTTTACGCTCAGCAGAAGACAAAATGAACTGCCACGTCAAAAGCTGCTCTTCGTACAGAGCTCGAGGTACGTCTCTGAATTTAATGCTCAGAATGGTGGCAGATCTCTGCATTAAATGCACGAGATTTGGTTCTATTTTCAAAGACTGGGCGAGCCATAATTAAGGCTAATACGTCCATATCATCACCTCTGCATATTACGCCATCATGCTATTTTTAGCGATAGGAGCACGTTGTACGCTATCTCCTTAAAATAAGCCTTTGGGCTATTTTCAGCTATAAGGAGCACGATGTACGCTATCTCCTTGAAATATGCCAACTCAGGCTATATTTGCATTTGTGCGTGATAAGGCTATTTGGTCCAGAATACGCTCAAGGCCTCAGTCTCGGCTATCTTCTATGCTAGCTACCTATCCACGCAGCATCAGGCTTCTACGCCTACAAGGCTTCTACGCCTATTTGGCTTCCACGCCAACCTGACAACTATTTGGCTTCTACGCCATGGTGACAATTATTGGCTTCTATGCCAACCTCTTCTAAGCAAGGGGCAGTTACCTACATGGCTAGCATGCCGTGATCTTTGCAACAGTTATACGCATTATCTCATAATGGGACATGCGTCACATGCTTATTCAGAAGATCATCTATACGTGGGTGGCAGTTATTATAACCACCGCGTAAAAAGTGCCATACTCTCCACTATCCGGCTTCTACGCCGACTGGACGGTTACTGTCACTAAAATCCTATAAATAGAGACCTCAATCGACAGAGGTCGAGGGTCAAGAAAAGGTTGAAGAAATCGAAGAACAGAGAGAGAAGAGCTCAGACAGAGAGTAGTGATCGACGATTTTGGCATCGAGCATCCATTCCCTCTTGCAATCTTTGAAGCATCTCCTTCTTCTACAGCACTTCTTCATCATCGTGTGGTCCAAGGGACAAAGTGATCGACTGCAGATCAGACTCCTATAGTAATATTTACCTAGATTAAATTTTGTACTTAACATCCTCGCATAGGA
Source organism: Iris macrosiphon (assembly GCA_036927795.1). Taxonomy (NCBI): domain Eukaryota; kingdom Viridiplantae; phylum Streptophyta; class Magnoliopsida; order Asparagales; family Iridaceae; genus Iris; species Iris macrosiphon. Next base: position 93,083,510 of record JAYESA010000004.1, on the reverse strand, counting down.
ATAATAGTACTCCTTGTTTGTAAACCTAAGGGTTTTGTATAAACCTAGATTTATTTCTTTCGTTTATTATCAAACAGTGAATGGCCAGCCCTTTCCCAACTTCATGACCGAACCCTTCTTCTCATCCTATTTTATTCTTCTTCTTCTTCTTCTTCTTTTTCTTATTCTCCACTCTCCATTCTCCACTCTTTTCTTCTTCCTTCTTCCAAGTTTCAAGTAAGTACATCATCTTTCTTCTTCCTTCTTCTTCCAATCTATCATTTCAAGTAAGTAATTCTCTATTTCTTCTCTTTCTTCTTCTATTCTTCCATTTATATGAACCCTAATCCTATACTTTTCCCTAACCTAGGTTTGTAGAGCCTAGACTTGGTGTAGAGGCTTTGCTTGGAGGCTTGAGGGTGGTGATTTCAAGGGTTTTGGAGACTTTGGCCTTGGGATTCCAACTCCCAAGAGGTAAACCCTAACTTTCCTCTTAGTGGTTACTATTATATAGTGTAATTAGTAGTTTAGAACCTTCCTAGACCTTAAGGCTACCCGTGGAAGGAAGTTAGAGCTTGTTTGGTTGTGTTTGGAGACTTTGATATTAGGTTTTGTGTCAATTTTGGGTGAAATCCGAGATTGGCCCAATTTTGGGTGATGCCCTAGGTTAGACAGACCTAGGTAGATATGCTTGGGTGTCTTGAGGGTAAGTACGTGTCTCTGTTCGGACACGTGAGGTCGTGTCGCAGAGATTTGGGCATTTTAGGCTATTTGGGGATTTTTCGTAGTCGTAGGTTCTATGTGCGTGCGCAATTTTACCATGGACCTAGAATCGGCGAGTTAGCATTTTTTTTCTAGGTTTTAGACCTCAATTAGAACCCGTGGATAAATTTTAGACAAATTTCGAGTAGGTTTGGTGTGTGTTTTACGAGGTTTTATGAACTGCACTCTACGTGTTCGTCGAAATGACCGAATGGCCATTTTGACTTGGTTTCTAGGTTTCGGGCTTGTGCGCGCGTTGTTTTAGCTTCGGGGAGTGTGTGCTAGAGTTCTCGAGTTATATTTTATATATTTATATGTATTTATGTGCTTTTGGGTCATTGTGGGTGCGTTGGTGTTGTGTGTTGTGTGTTGTGTGTTGTGTGCGTTGTGTTTAAGTGTATATTTGTGTATATATGAGTTTATATATATAAGTATATGTGTCTATATATATGTATATATATGTGTTTGTATATATATGAGTGTGTGTATATATATATATGTGTTTGTATATGAATATATGAGTGTGTATATGTGTTTGTGTTAGTGTATCTATATATATATATATAAGTGAGTGTGTATATGTGTATATGAGTCTATATATATGTATGTATGTGTGTGTGTGTGTGTGTATATATATATATATATATATATATATATATATATATATATATATATATATATATAAGTGTGTGTATGTATATATGTATATGAGTCTATGTGTATATGTATATGTACATGTACATGTATGTATGTGTAAGTGTGTGTGTACCTATATACATATGTGTATAAGTGTGTATATATATATATGGTTGTGTGTATATATATATATGTATATATGTTTATGTGTATATATATATATATATATATATATATATATATATATATATATATATGTGTGTGTGTTTGCGTATGTGCTTATAGGCGTGTCGAGTTGTGTGTGTGTGGTGTGTATTAGATAGATGGAGAGATGGGGGAGATGAATGGGCAGAGAGAAAGAGAGCAGGACAGCTAGAAGAGCAACTGCAGCAGCAAGGTGGAAGGCAGTAGGCGCTACAGCAGCTAATGACAGCATGGGCAGCACAGCAGCAAGAATGGAGTAGCAGCAGCGGCTAAATGGAAGCGCTGCAGTAGCAGCGCAGCAGCAGCGTGTAGCCTTGCTGTAGCAGCAGTAGCAGCAATTGCTGCAGTATGCAGCAGTAGCAGTAGCCAGCTTACAAGTGCAGCAGCAGCAGCAGCAGCTTGGCGAGCAGTTAGCGTATGCAGTAGGCTAGCAGCAGGTAGGGAGAGAGGTTGAGGGATTAGGTGAGTTTGTTTGCATAGATATATATATATATATAGATAGATAGATATATAAGTATAGGCATAAGTATAAGTATATATAGTTAGATAGTGAGAGATATATATACGAGAGGATATGAGTATGTATATATGTAATTGTATGTATATATATATATATATATATATATATATATATATATATATATATATATATATATATATATATATATATGCATATATGTTTATATATATATATTAGCCTAGATATATATACCTAGGTGTATATATACATAGATAGTTAGCTAGATGGGTAGTGTTAGAGAGGGTTAGCAGGATATCTCAATACCTTGAGATATCAAGGTATCTCAATACCTTGAGATACCCAAGGTATTGAGTATCGGGGTAAGATTTTTGAGCATTTTCGTAGGAATAGGATTAGAGTTGCTTTTATATGTATATGTGTATATATTTATGCATGTTAGCATATGTGTTAGTGGATTTTAGGCGGGATGCGTAGCTTAAGTCGAGGTATCGGATACCGAGGGTATCCCGGTATCTCGAGGAGGCGAGTTTGAGGGTTAACTAGCTTAATGAGCTAGTTTTGACCTAGAATTTTAGGGGAGCCCTAGTTTGACCTAGCGTTGACCATAATTGCCCTCGTTGACCGTAAAAGTCAACGTTTGACCTAGTTTTGACCCAGAGTTAACTTTTTGGACCCCCGGGTTGACTTTTTGATCCAAATTTCACCGGTTTGACCCGTTCGACCTAGAATAACCCTAGAAGCTTATTTTTAGATATTTTATATCAGTTTAACTCTTTAGAACCCCGTTTAACCTTGTTTTTCGTAATAGGTTCTTGTGACGCCAGTCCGGATCTTGATCCTCATCAGTTGCTCAGGACGTCAGGCGAGTACCTACCTCTGATTATTTCTATTTCATGATAGTGTTTATATCACCTATTCTAGAACTGTAATACTTGATTCTGACATATTGTTTCATGAGCTAGAACTAGTTGAATCCCGTCATGAGATGTTATCCCCCTTACCGTGTTCAGCGGGTACTCTATCACGTGTATTTCATTATGTGCTTCGGGTATTGATTCTCATGTGCTATCATGTGCTTCGTGTGCTCTCGCCTTTCATGTGCGTGAGTTATTTATCATGTACGTAGCGTGTCATGGTTGGATCCAAGAATATTAGTGGGGGAGATGAGTAGGAGTTGGTTATGTGATCAAAGCCAAACAGTATTCATGTGTATGTCGGTTATGCAACTCACGCATAACGGAGTTATCGTAGATTATTTATGTGCAACCTAAGCCAATCACATAATGAACTTGTGCTTAAGGCACTTAGCTAGTATTCCTATTTTCTCACATGCAGTTACTTCTCTACTACTTGTATTGTTCTCCAGTTTTAAATTGTAGCTACTTTATCTGCTCCACCATGTATTTATTTTTCTGTGTATCTTGTATACTTTTCTATTGCTAGTCATATACACCTTAATATGTATTTGGAGTTGCTTTCAGAGTTATGTACTTTACTCCAGTCCTGATGGACATATTTTTTCCAGAGGATCCTGAGAATTTTTGCTCGACATTCTACGGGCCGGGTATCGAGGAGTGTTGTGACCCGGAGATTGAGGAGGAGCCCGTCGAGGAGATGCCGTTCGCACCCTAGTTAGCTAGATGGATTTTTCTGGGTTGTTCCCAGTTGATATTTTATATGATTGTACTGTATTTATTATTTTATTGCTTTTGTGATGTTGTAGACTTTAGACTTGGACTGTATATTGGATATTGTACTTGTTCTTTGTTTCTTTGTTTCGTTGTTGATATCTTATCGTGCTTTTACTCTTCCCCTAGTTATTATGATTGAGTATTCATATATATATTGCGTAGTTGCCCTCCTTTTGGAGAGGTTATATTGATTGATCATTATGAGATATAGATATTATGACCTAAAACGGACCTTTACAGCGTTCTACCGCCGATTCTGCGGCGTAGGCTGGACGTACCCACGACTCATGCCCGATTTTTCGGGTGCGGATCGTGACATATAATGTGATCAAAACTGATCTCCCCCATAAAACGCTCTATTCTACAATCATAATCAATCCTAAGTCCACTATAATAATTAAAACTTTGTTTTTTGGTTCAAGTATACATCTTGATTTGTATTTCTGGAATACCGGTATCACTTGCAGGAATGCTTCCAACTATTGGAATAACACCAAAAATTATGTATCCATGTTAACCTCACATAATACGAGAATATAGTTAAAAAGGTAATCCATAACCAAAGAAACAAGATTTAATAATTCAATCGCGTACATATTTATATATCAAAGTTCTTGCGAGTTCAAGACTTAAGAATAGGATGAGAAAGGATCGAGGAATCAATAGTACCGAAGTCAAGCTGAGTTTCGAGAAGACAGACTTTAGGATTTTAATGAGGAATGTCACACCCCAAAACCAGAATACTGGAGAGCAGGAATGATAAGGCCAGCTATGTATATTTAGGGCATGCTGGTACTCTGTATATATGGTAAAGCTGTAAGACATGAGGGGGTCACTACTACAAACCAACAGTCAAGTCTAGGTCCAATAAACCCTAGTGTCTCAATCACAAGAACAACAAAAATAATAACAAGATGCAAGATCAGCTGAAATATAATAGTAAAGTGTTCCAAACTATAATATATAGAAGATAATGATGCTAGTGAACACAAAATGAATAAACTAGCAAGAATCTAAGTAAAACATGATCAACCCTAGGATATGTCAATCATGCTAATGTCCGTAGGCTAACTGATCAAAACAAAACACGAGCTAAACATGTGCTCAGTGGCTAAATGCCAACAAAAGTAGAATGTACATCAGAGTGAAGAAGTAAGAAAACTCACTCAAGCGGTCAAGTGCTCATGGTGGTCACCATTCTCATGAAGGTACAAAAGATCCTCCGGTGCTAGGTCTGGCCATACAAAACTAGTGGGGTCAGACCCCCAAATAGCAAGTACCAAAAATAAAGCCAATATAAAAAATAAAACTAACAGCGCAAGCAATACAAATACTGAAGTAAAGACTGAATTTAAATAATCTTGGGATAATAAAGGAAATATTGTAAACCTGTAATGAGACATATCCTGAATAGATAAGAATAGAGTAACAAGTTCTAAAAATAAAGGTGTGATCATGTAAAGCCTAGACTAACCATCATCCATCAATCACGATAAATCATATAAGTATGGCTTGATACTTTAATTAACTAGGGTTATCACAATCCTAATTACTAATAATTATAATGCAATGCGATGCTAGAGTTTCTTCTGATCGCATGTCCCTGTAGTCCGTTCAGGATATCCATACGCACAAACCAGCATCAGATACTCCTCATGATACTCCACAATATAAACTAATGGATACTTCTCAATATAATTGTATGAATAACCCGGACTGCATGCAATCTAGGAAAATCCCTAGCCATGTACTAAGTAAATCTCTAGTTATTAACCCCGAGTAGTTTTCTTGTATGAATCCGGGTGTGGCAGTCTACAGAATCCATCTTAGACATGATATAATAAAACAAGTTCTAATAGTAATATAAACCAATTTAATATACATTGCACAAATGGACTCATGTATATCACGACAACAACCAATCCACGAGAAACCAAGTGAACCCAGGTAAAGCCAAGTGAAGCCATGTCAATCCAAGCGAATCTAGGTAAAGCCATGTGAAACCAGGTAAAGCTATGTACAATCATATGAATCCATGTCCAACCAGATTAAATCAAGTGAAACCAAGTCAAGCCATGTCCGATTAAGCCATGTAAAGTCATGCCAAGTCAAGTCCACTCAATCATGTCATCACGTGTAACCGAGCAAAGCTGGATAAAATCGAGTAAAGCCAAGTCAAGTCAAGTCAAGTCATCTGAAGCCGTGTAAATTTATGTCCAAATCTGGTCAAGTCTTCGCATGTCCAATAAAAATCCAGAAGTATCAAAACAAAATCACGAAAAACCAAGAATTCCTAAAGAAAGTGCACGATCTGTATACCGTCGGTACAGACCAGTACACCGTCGGTACACCGGTCCAGAAATAGAAAAAATACAGCAAGTTCTAGATTCCAACAAATTGGTATATTGTAGTATACCATCGGTATGTCGTTCCAAGTAGGCAAAAAAGTTATTGGAAAACAAAGTTCCACAAATCGGTATACCTTCGGCATATCCTAATACGTCGTCAGTATGCCGGCCAAGACAAATATCCTGAAATCGGTCAACAAATATCGGCAGGATCGATATACCTTCGGTACACTGTAGTACATCGCCGATATGGTTCACAAAAAATTATCTAGAAATCAAGTCGGTTAAAATTGGTATACCGTCGTTATACTGTAGTATAACGTCGGTATGCCAGTTTTCAAGGATAAACATGGTTAAAGTCAAGTCAGTCTAATTTTTAGATTCCAACTCAAGTCCCGAAAATTACTATAACCAATTCTAACAGGAAGTCAACTATAGGGTAAGTCTTATATCATAATATGGACTAAATCTCACGGTCACAACTCTGGTACCGCTTCCATTATCGAGTTACCAATAAGGGACGGGACAAGATTCTATCAAAAATCAAAATTAAGATGGTCACTCGGCTAAAAATCATGATATAAACAATAATAGTAAAGCAAGCCTAAACTAAAAAGCAATAATCAAGCTCCAGAAAAGTAAAATGACAGAAAGTAAAAAAAGTTCACAAATTCGGTAAGGCGTACTTGCCTAACGCGAGCTCTCAGCCTAAACCTTCTAGTCCACCACCACGAAGGAGTTCAGAAACCATACTCCAGGTCTCAAGACCATGCATCCAAGCTCAAGAGAGAAATGAAGAAGAGAGAAAGAGAAAGAAAGAATTAAAATATCAGAAGTACTATTTACAGAGAAATATCTCAAAAATATCTCAAAAATAAAACAAATATCTGCAGGGTAGTATACCGTTGGTATACTGTAGTATACCGATAGTATACCAGTCAGGTAGTAAAGTTTCAATTTTAAGAATTTTTGCTTTCCTCGATATCCAATAAAATTTAATATCTAGCTCTAAAATATATTTTTGCATAGAATACGAATATTGTGAGACGTCTCACAACACTTTCCTTCTTAAAAAAAATTTATCCTCAAAATTTCTATAAGGATCCAAAATCAACTAATCAAGAAAATCTAAGAAAGCCAGCTCAAAATCGAAAATAAACAAGAAACTCATATGAAAATAAAATTTTCCTGGGCAATAACAAAAAATCATAAAGTAAAAAAATAACAAACATAACAGATAATAAAACAATCAATCACATGCATAGGCTAAGATAGGACACGGGTATATGAATAAGTATACCTCCTAAGTCGAAGAGAAATGGATAACGAGTACGCATATCGTCCTTATGCTCCCACATTGGCTCATCCAATGAGTGATGCCCCCAAGCAACATGAACTAATCTGATAGTCCGGTTCTTGAGAACCTTCTCCCTCTGGTCCAAAATAGATACGGGCCTCTCCTCATACGGCAGGTCAGTACCAACGACCAACTCAGAATGATCCAGGATATGGCTTGGGTCTGGAATATATCGGCGCAACTAAGATACGTAAAAGATGTCATGTACCTCAAGAAGGGGTGGTGGAAGATCTAGACGATATAATACGTCGCCAAATCATACGAGAATATCGAATGGGCCTATATATCTGGGACTAAGCTTTCCTCGTACTCCAAATCTAATAATTCCACGGGTAGGCAAAATTCTCAGAAATACATGGTCACCGACAGAGAACTCAAGATGAAGACGGTGTTATCTTCCCAATGATGCTGGCAATCCTGAGCTACTCGAAGATGCTCTCTGATATGCCTAATTCACTCCAACCGGCTAAGAAATTATCTCTGGACCAAGCATCTATCTCTCGCCAATGTCATCCCAAGCTAACGGTGATCTGCATTATACAAAGTCTAGAAGGATGCCATTTGAATGCTCGCTTGGAAGCTGTTGTTATAGGAGAACTCTACTAAATCCAAGTGATCCTCCCAAGATCCACCAAGGTCAAGTGTACAAGCTCGAAGTATATCTTTCAAAGTCTGAATAGTATGCTCCGATTGTTCGCCTATCTGCGGGTGGTAAGCTGAACCGAACTTTAACCTAGTACCCAGACTCTAATATAGGCTCTACCAGAAATAAGACGTGAACCATGAATCTTGATCTGAGACAATGGTAACTGGCATACCTTGCAATATGACTATCTGCCTCATGTATATCTCAGCTAGCTGCTCTGTAGACTGGCCACTCTGAAAGGAAGAAAGTGGGTAACCTTCATGAGTCAATCTACTATAACCCATATAACATCTCTGCCGGATGAGGATCTAGGAAGATCGGTCAAAAAGTCCATAGTAAAATTGTCCCACTTCTACTCCAGAATCGGTAAAGGCTGAAGTAGTCTGGCCAGTCTCTAATGCTCAGCCTTGACCTGCTGATAGACTAAACACCAAAAAATAAAATGAACTATCTCCCTCTTTATACCATTCTACTAGAAGTGCTGACGAATATCCTGATACATCTTCGTCCCTCATGGATGTACTGAGTACTAAGAACTGTGAGCCTCTGACATAATCTCCTGCCGGATATCTCCTCTCGGCACACAAAGTCGAATACCAAACCTAAAAGTCTCATCCTCATGAATGCTAAACTCTGGTCTGCGTCCTGACTCACACTCTGGTCTGAGCTACTTATGCCTGACATCACCAGTCTGCTCTGCTCTGATCCTCTCAACTATAGAAGACTGGACCTATAGACTAGCCATCAAACCAATATCACCAGGTAATACTACATCGATACCCATCTCCTATAGATCCTCTAAAATATAGCACTGCTCTGTCAAGAAGTAAGGTCCTCCTCTCCTGCTCAAGACGGCTGCTACGACATTGGCCTTCCCTGGATGATACTCAAGGTCAAGATCGTAGTCCGACAATGACTCGAGCCACCTCCTATGATGCATATTGAGTTCCTTCTGTGTGAACACATACCTCAAGCTCTTGTGGTCTGTGAAAATTACCACTCGATCAGCATATAGGTAATGCCTCTAGATCTTAAGTGTAAATACTACTGCTACCAACTCAAGATCATGCATCGGATAACTCTTCTCATGGTCTCGAAGCTGCCAAGACGCATAAGCTATCAATCTGCCATGCTGCATAAGAAAACACCCGACTCCCACTCCTGAAGCATCACAATATACTGAGAACCCACCTGGTCCCACTGGAAGTGTCAGAATAGGAGCCGAAATCAAACTCTACTGGAGCTTCTCGAAAAAAGTCTGACAAGCATCTAACCACTCAAAGTGCACATTCTTACATGTCAGTCGTGTCAAGGATGCGGAGATCCTAGCAAAGTCTGCCATAAACAGTCTGTAGTAACCTGCTAGACCCAAGAAACTGCACAAATCTGAAACTATACGGGGTAGTAGCAAACTCTCAATAGCCTCCACCTTCTTGGGATCCACCTCGACACCTCCACCAGAAATGATATGTCCCCAGAATGAGATACGATCAAGCCAGAACTCACACTTGCTGAACTTCACGTGCGGCTGCTGCTATCGCAGAATATGAAGAACTATGCAAAGATACTGCTCATGCTCTTCCTCACTCCGACTATATACCAAGATATCATCAATAAACACTATCACAAACAGGTCTAAGTAAGGCATGAAGATGCAATTCATGAGAGACATGAATATAGTTAGTACATTGATCGCTCGAAATAGCATAACTAGGAACTCCCAATGACCATATCAAGATCTGAACGTCGTCTTGGGTACTTCCTACTCTCTGACTCTGATCTGATGATACCCAGGCGATCTGATGATACCCAGACCATAAATCGATCTTAGAAAATATAGTTGTCCCACTGAGATGATCAAACTAGTCATCTATCTTGGACAGGGGATACTTATTCTTAATGGTTGTTGCATTTAGTGTTCTATAATCAATAACTAAATGCCATGAACTATCCTTCTTTTTAACAAGAAGTAACGGGGCTCCCTAAGGTGATGTACTAGGTCTAATGAATCCCTTGTCTCTCAACTCCTTATTCATCCCTCCTTATTCATCCGGTATAAGATCTCCAACTCGGATGGTGATATCCTATAAACTCTCTTTAAAACTGGCTCTGCTCCCAGGATCAATCAATGTAGAACTCCACGTCTCTAACTGGTAATACACCTGGTAGCTCGTCAAAAAATAAGTCAGGGAACTCATATACTACTCTGGGAAACTGTGCCTCATCGGTCTTCGCCATCATCAATGTAACCTCTGGTGACTCTACTGCACCTCTCAAGTATGAGAACTTCTCTCCACCAGGTACACGAAAGATAACCTTGTCACTATGGCAATCTATCATCGTGTATCTTGTACTCAACCAATCCATCCCAGGAACGACATCATAATCGCCCATAGAAAACTCTATCAGCCTCACAAGAAACTATTTCTTGTACACTATAAATCTACACGAGGAATTATAGGTAAGGACTCGGACTCTAATCTAACTCGTGTCTCAAAGCATGCAGATATAAATAAATGTGATGCACCAGAATCAAATAAAGTTAAAGCTGAATGGAAATTGGCGAGAACGGTACCTGTTACCACCTCTCATGCTGCCAAAGCCTCCTCCATCGATAGCAAGAAGGCTCGACCCTACCCTCTGGGTGCTGGTCTCCTCTGCTGCTGACCTCTAGGTCTCGCCTGGGCCTGGGCCTGGGCCTGCGCATACTGCTATGGTCTCTGCTGGAATGTCTTAGCCTGTTGAGGTAAAGACCTCTGAATCTGCTACTGCACTGGTGCTGGTGTGCCCTGTACTGCGGCACTGCTGGCCGAACTACTGACTGAGCTGATGATGATCCAGTTTGGTTCCTCCTAGGACATTCTCCGACCATGTGGTCTGATGCCCCACACACTGTAACACCCCATTCCACTCAAGCGGACTGCCGATTCAAATGACAAAAGTACATATCCCGACCCGCTTTGCTCAGGTAAAAATACTCGTTTGAGGCAAAGGATATCCATACTTGTCCCTACAGGATTTTGTCTTAGGCTTTCAGAGGCTCGCTTGATGTATCGTTCAACCGAGGTAAATTATTGCTAAGGTGGGTGGCTACGGTGAACTTGTCTTTGCTTAGCCAGCACACATAAAATCTGGAATGATATATGCTAGTCGCTAGGTGAATCACCCCTTGCATACTAATAAGAATACAACACACCTAGCTAAGGGAATAATCCCAACTTGTATTGCTTATGTTAGAACATGGAAATAAAATATTGCTTATATATGTTCAGACCCTCGTATGCTACCCTAGAATGTGTCGCTCGGGAAGTCCCTTATGATCTGACTCCTCAGATTACCTTCGGGCCCGAGCTAACGGGAATGCTTATGTTTATACAAATGCATGCTTGTCTGCTTGAGTGTTGCCTTATTTTCATCCAACCCCGGGAGACTACTAAGTAGTCGTCCCATGCATGAATGAATCTGAAAGTGTCCGGGACCGTTAGGTCACCAAGGCAGCCCCAAACCAGGGGAATGCATCAAGGCAAGTTGTTCACTGAACGAGAATCGTGTTTGCAAATCAAGTATCTCGTGTATCTTGTATATCTCGTGTATCTCGTGAAATTGGAAAGACCCTGACCAGAATGTCGCGGACAACTCAGAAATGAGGTATAGTTCCACGGATGGTCACCAGGGCACTGGGACCGATCCGATCAGGATGGAACTCAACTTTATTGTGCAGTCCATTGTGCTGGACGAGATAGCGTATAGCGCTCATTTTTCTCTCGTTGTATACCATTCTCTCCAGTGGCTAAACCCTATTATATAATCCATTGTACTGGACGGGATGGCATATAGAGCTCCTTGTACTTTCGCTATATACCATTATCGCTAGTGACTAGTGTCCTTTATGGCTATGCCAGCGACAATTATCATATAGATAAGTCATCCTCACTTAGCGGCTATCCGCATGTGATTCATTACATCACATCGAGAATAACTGTGCACTCAAAATATGGTCCCGTTCATGACTCTCGTATTTGCATATGTTATAACTTGGTTTTTATTATAAATGCCCCTGAATGTTTATGCTTGCCCGTGCTTGAATTAATAATGTTTGCCTTGGACAGTGAAGGACAAATGGTAAGTTGGTAACTCTCGCCATGTTTTCTCTTATGTCGCACGGCGCACTGCCACACGAGTTAGGCTATTCAATCTTTGTATGAAACTGATCCTAAGGCAACTAGAAAGACAACATAATAGTTGGTGCACGAAACATATATTACGTGTTTGGATTTGTTGAGCGGGCGAGTAGCCTCCCCACCAGTACATTCAATGTACTGATAATCCACTAGTTCGTTTGCAGGGTGCAGAAGAACCTCGTTCGGTGCGGATGCCTCCTTCGTGCGTGCTAAGGCGTGGATATCACTCCGAAGCCTTGGGGCGCTGCATCCGAAACTGAAGCACATATACAAGACATTATGTTAGAATATTGCCTGAACATCGTCTATACAATCATTCCACAATTATAGCCACTTGGCACGCTTTTATTGTTTTAGAGAGAGAGAGGCTTGAGCGACTTGTAATCTCAGCTATATGCCGTTTGTAACACTTGTTTATATCAATAAAAGAGTTGCTTTACTTTTACTTATGTTATTCAATGCTTCTGCTATATTGTCAACTCAATGAACTTGTTACCGATCGCCTATGAGTTTATGAATCCGCTGTACTCGGACAATCTGTGCGACTCTAGGGCTTAGAACTCTTATCGCCAGCCAATGAACCAAGGCCTTGCACGGGCGTGGCTCACGCTTGTGCGGCATCACGCCCGGATGGGTCAAAGCGATCGTTCTGCGGGAACGCTGGCGTGGTGATTCTCGCCTAGCGGGAACGGCCAATTTAGCATGCGGGAGATCGGGGCATGACATGTTGGTATCAGAGCCTGGCTTATACGCCTTTGAATTTTATTTCGAATATCTTAGTTTTGAAAGCTCGTTCGTGGGTTTTGTGTACGCTCTCTCTCAATGTCCCAAACAAAATATTCTAATAATAAGTCTAAATACTTTCAAAATATATTTTGAATGATATGATTGCTTGTATAATATTGTGCTGCGAGTGGCCTTTGTGCCAACCTAAGTGAGAACCCTTGAGACTATCGCAAGTAGCTTGTCCGATTTTACTATCTCTAAGTTTGGTTGAATGCATATGTTTGAGGGACGCCTTGAGCTTGTGCATGATCCAAGACTCAAAAAAATATGAAACTCGAGTGCTAAGACTTCGCTATCGCCGAGTTGGTGAAATACATGTATTATAGGGGCACTTCGAGTATGTATACGATCCACACTCGTGACATGCTGATCTCGAATGTTTGTGCAAGTGAACATCCAAATAAACAAGTACAATGACTTGTATAGGTTTGCCTCAGCCTTGTATCATTAAATCAAAATTGATTGAAACATACTGCTTGTCCTCAGTAAGTCTCGAGGACGAGATTTTTTCTGAGTTGGGTAGGATGTAACACCTCATTCTGCTCAAGCAGACTGCCGATTCAAACGTCAAAAGTGCATGTCCCGACCCTCTTTGCTCAGGTAAAAATACTCGTTTGAGGCAAAGGATTCCAGACTTGTCCCTACAGGATTCTGGCTTAGGCTTTCAGAGGCTCGCTTGACATATCGCTCAACCGAGGTGAATCATCGCTAAGATGGGTGGCTACGGTGAACTTGTCTTTGCTTAGCCAGCACACATAAAATCTGGAATGATATATGCTCGTCGCTAGGTGAATCACCCCCGCATGCTAATAAGAATACAACGTACCTAGCTAAGGGAATAATCTCAACATGTATTGCTTATGCTAGAACATGGAAATAAAATATTGCTTATATATGTTCAGACCCTCGCATGCTACCCTAGAAAGTGTCGCTCAGGAAGTCCCTTACGATCTCACTCCTCAGCGTACCTTCAAGCCCGAGCTAACAGGAATGCCTATATTTATACAAATGCATGCTTGTCTTCTTGTGTGTTGCCTTGTTTTCATCCAACCCCGGGAGACTACTAAGTAGTCATCCCGTGCATGAATAAACCTGAAAGTGTTCGGTGTCATGCCCCGATCTCCCGCCGGAATCGGCCGTCCTCGCTAGGCACGAATCACCGCGCTAGCGCTCCCGCGGGACGTACGTTTCCATCGGGACGCGATGTCGTGCGAGCCTGGGGTTGCGCCCACGCAAGACAAATACCGAAACGGCCGTTGATAACTAGTTCCCAGAGTCGACATAGCGGAAACATTAAATGAACACAAGTATTGAATCCAAATCAAGCTCTTTATTGATATGAAGTAAAGATTACAAGCGGCGCTAGACCAAGATTACAAATCGCTCATGCTCTCTCTCTCTCTCTCTTACAACGAACAAGCCCTTAGGCTCAGAACCAATACTAACGATCTGGATGATGATGTTCTCATATATTATGTCTCATATATGCGAGCTCCGGGTCCGTGCGCCACGCTCCAAGACACCAAGTGCGGTCCGACGCCTCATTGCGTTAGCAATCTCCAAATCCGTACGAGTTTCCCCTGCACCCTGCATGCAGACTGTTTGGGTATCAGTACATTGAATGCACTGGTGGAGAGGCCTCTCGCCCACGCCACAAAACAAGCACGTTTATTAGTTATGTGCACCGACTGGTTTCGTTGTCTTTCTATTCTTTTGCCTTAGGATCAGTTACATGGCAATATAAAGAAAGTAATCTCCGTGTCAGCTCAAGAGTGTCATAATAATAAACAATTGAGTTCACCTTACCATTTCTTACCATTCGGCCTTCCCTGTCATATGTAGCAATATAAACAATAATCTATGGAATAATAGGAGCAACTATGAAACCCAAGTGTTATACCGTGCCTCTGCCTCACAAGACCCATTTTTACTAGAACTATACATGATATCGTGCATCCATTTTACTTATGCAAATTATTGTGCAAACGCACTCCTATCTGTTTCTCCTTTAATCAATGCGGATAGCCGCTATGCAAACATGACTTATCTATATGAAGGTCACTGGCTCTGCTAGCCATATTGGACATAATCTGTGATGGACGGCCGTCTTCCCAGCTTGTTTGCTAGCCTTACTGGGCCTCTTAGCCGTCTAATGAGTCGACGCCCATCCAGGTCAATAGCAAGCCTTGCTGGATGTCTCGCCCTCGCCCGCTAGTCATCAGCTAGCGTATTGCCAGGACTACACTGGCACTGTCCTCCCAGGCCGACACGATTCGGATGCCTCAGCAATTGTGTCGAGGACTCTCTCCACCTGGTGCGCAACCAGTTGTCCGTGACCATGCAACTACTCTCCCATATTACAATCCTAGCCGAGGACAACTCTCAGATCAGTCTTTGCCGAGGACTACACTCGGATATTTTCTTCTTTACGCAGCTCCCTAATTAGAGACTGCCTCGGTGATCTGCATATCCCGAGTACCTTCCTTTCCTTCCATCTCCTGACTCGGAACGACTACTTGATAGCCTTCCTCGTCTATGCATGCAACCTAATTTTTTCTCCATCCCGTGTCATATTTCGTGCAGTACAACGCCTCAGTATGAACTCACACTACTTTATGGCATATATAAAAGAAATTACTACCTTCCAACTCAACAATCCCGACTACGCAAATAGCAAGTAATCTCTATGTTCTATATAATGATAAGGCGGGGTTATCCCCTTAGTTATGTGCGTTCATCTCTTTTATTAGCATACAAAGGTTATCGCCTGTAAACTAGCATGTAGCATCCATTTTCTTAGTGTGCAGCTAAGTAGAGACAGGTTCACCGGGGCCACCCACCTTAGCGATGTACCACCTCGGTCGAGCGAGACTCCGGACGCGCCTCTGATAGCCTAAGTCTGACTCCAACTAAGATCCCAGCATAAATCCCTTTGCATTGAATGAGCCATCTCGCTGAGCAAGGCAGATTGAATAGCTATACTTGTGCCGTTTGAATCGGCCCTCCGGGTTGAGCAGAGCGGGTCGTTACATTATACACCACTCAGAACAAGTCTCGTCCTCGAGACTACCTGAGCGCAACTCGTACTATCGTACAACTTCTAAACCAAACTCTATACATCTCGTCTAACCTTCAAGGACTGTCTTAATACCACAATTATTTATTTTCTTACTATGCGTTACGCCAATGTTTAGCCAACTCTCATCGAATGACTCTACCGTTCAATGTTATCGAGCTATACTCAACTCAATCGTTGCACACCCGACTCGAAACCTACTGCACCTGGCGCAGGCTGTAATACCCAAGCACATGGTATTCTATAACTCAATGGGCACTTACTGTCACGCCCCGATCTCCCGCAGGCAAATCGGCCGTTCCCGCTAGGCGGGAATCACCCGCGCCAGCGCTCCCGCAGAACGATCGCTTAACCTATCCGGGCGTGATGCCGCACGAGCGTGATCCACGCCCGTGCAAGGCCATGGTTCATTGGCTGGCGGCAAGAGTTCTAAGCCACAGAGTCGTACAGATTGTCCGAGTGCAGCGGAGTCATGAACGCATAGGCGATCGGTAACAGGTTCACTGAGTCGGCAAATATAGCGGAAGCATAGAAACAAGTAAAGTAATCTCTTTATTGATATGAAACATGTATTACAGGCGGCGTATAGCCGAGATTACAAGTCGCTCAAGCCTCTCTCTCTGAAACAGTAAAAGCATGCCAAGTGGCTACAACTGTGGAATGAATGTACAGGCGATGGTCAGGCGATGTTCATAACTTATGTCTTGTATATGTGCTTCAGTCCCGGACGCACCGTTGCAAGGCTTCAGAGGGAACTCCTGGCCTTAGCACGCACGAAGGAGGCGTCCGCACCGTACGAGGTTTCCTGTACCCTGCATATCAAACTGGTGGATTATCAGTACATTGAATGCACTGGTGGGGAAGCTACTCGCCCGCTCGACAAATCCAAACACGTAATACAGGTTCTGTGCACAACTATTAAGTTGTCTTTCTAGTTGCCTTAGGATCAGTTTCATGCAAACATTGAATAGCTTATCGTGTCGGGCAGTGCGCCATGCGATGTTTGAGGAAACACGGCGAGACTTACCAACTTACCATCTCCTTCCCTGTCCAAGGCAAACATTGAGGCAAACAGTATAAATTCGAGCAGAGGCATGTATAGACATTCAGGAGGCAAGCATATGCAAACAGGAGGGTCGTTTTAACATGATCGTTCAGGTGTTTAGTTGTTCTTGATGCGATACAGTGACTCGCACGCGGATAGCCGCTAAGCGAGGATGACTTATCTATATGAACACGGTCGCTGGCAAAGCCATTATGGACACTAGTCTTAAACGATAGTAGTTTGCAACGAAAGTAGAGTGGGTGCTACAAGCCATCTCGTTTAGTACAGTAGACTAGACAGTAAGTTCAGCCATGGAGCGGATGGTATGCAGCGAAAGAACGGTAGGTGCTGCACACTATCTCGTCCAGTACAGTTGGCTGAAATAGTGGAGTTCTATCCGGATCGGAGCGGCCCTAGTACCCCGGAGACCGTCCGTGGAACTATGCCTCGTTTTCGAGTTGTCCGCGACATGCAGGTCAGGGTCAGGGTCAGTTTTCCCTTCACTAGATACTCGAGTACTGTAGAACAGGAGTACAGTGGTACAGTGGTACAGTGGTACAGTAGAACAGTATAACAGTAGTACAGTAGTGCACGATTATAGGAGGTGCTTGAATCATGATTCTGTACAGTGATTAACTTATCTTGATGCATTCCCCTGGTTCGGGGCTGCCTGGTGACCTAACGGTCCCGGATACTTGCAGGAACATTCAGACACGGAACGACTACGTAGTAGTCTCCCGGGGTTTGGATGAAAATACGGTAACAATCAAGCAGACAAGCATGCGTTCTAAGGAACATAATCAGCACGTTTGCTCGGGCCCGAAGGTAGTCCGAGAGATGAAACCGTTAAGGGACTTAGCATGCAAGGGTCTGAATATAAGCAGTATTTCATTTCCATGTTCTAGCATAGCAATACAGGTTGGGATTATTCCCTTAGCTAGGTGCGTTGGATTTATTAGCATGCAGGGGGTGATTCACCTAGCGACTAGCATATATGATTCTAGGTTTTATGTGTGCTGGCTAAGCAAAGACAAGTTCACCGTAGCCACCCACCTTAGCGATGATTCGCCTCGGTAGAGCGATACGTCTGAGCGAGCCTCTGAAAGTCCAAGCCGGATTCCTGTAGGGACAAGTCTGGATATCCTTTGCTTCTTGATTGAGGCAAAGCGGGTCGGGACAGCTGCACGATTGCCGTTTGAGACGGCAGTCCGCTTGAGCGGAACAGGGTATTACACTTACAACTCATAATTGGGTAGACTTGCCCAACTTGTTATGTTATCTATTATAGGAACCAAATGCATCCGAACACATTTGACAGTTTACTTGACGTCGCCTATTGAAACCCATCTTTACGCCTAACCCAAAAGTTTGAATCTCGGCTAATTTTCCAATCTCGTTTACATCAAATCTCTCTGAGCCACCGCCCAATCTCGCTATGTAAATCGCACCCAATCACCTACGTTTTCTTACTCAGTCTATATTGCGTCTTAGCACAAAGCTAAATTGCCCACCTGGGGTACGCTCTAATCCTTCGCATCTTTTGGTTCAATCAAACTTAACTCCCTATTCGTTTTACTCGTTCCGTTCGCACGAGTGCTAAATCATTTTTATCTGAATGATCCCTTCGTACAACTATTGCATTCCCAAACTCAGTCTCGTACTGCGCCTTAACGAAGAACTATATCGATAGCACGGGGAACGATACAATCTTTCCTTTATGATAGTTTAGGTTGAGGCTAACCTAATTCAGTCGCCATACTCATCCATGCGAGTCTGAACACTTTTATTTGCAGCTGCATCCGAGTTATGCATATCGCTAAGTCTGGATCGTACCCATATTCAAGGCGTCCCCCAAATATGTGTATTTCAACCAAGCTTAGTGACAGCTAAGTCTGACAAGCTACTCATGAAAATCCTTCGAAATGCAGATCGATCTGCTATATGAATAACCAAACTCTGGTTCGATTTAGTTATCGTCTACTCTAATCTCACCCAATTTCAAGTTTAGCATTACTAGTAGCAACGCACATCTTCCAAGCAACGATCCAACTCATCACGCCAACTTATCTTCAATATCACCAATTCAATCGTGAGAGTTACGTCCGACAATTCTCTAATACCATCTTATTCCTCACCGTCGCATAACCGATCCGACTAAATCAATTATTACCCGAGTCCTATCTCGTATTGCGTTTATTTTAACACCAACGTTGCTAGTGTATATTCCCAATTCCAAATCCTAACTCTAAGTTTTGTTGCCCCAGTTCCATCATTCTTCCCGAATGATACTCTGAAGTCAGCCACTCCAGTCTAACTCAAGGCATATGGTCGTCTGCCTAGCTACTAGGTCAGCTCGCAAAGTTATAGGTACAGTTCAAATTTGTGACTCATCGTGCAATCGCGTTGCATACGCTCGCCCCAAATACCCTAAGGTCAAACCATTGTTCTTTTACACGGGTATTCTACCAAGCTCATTTTACTCAAATTTCTAAACATCGAGCACAGATCATCCTATCACACCAACACGCTCATTTTAACCGAACCCATGATACGCCCACGTTGCAGGTCTAACCCATCGATTTGCACACACTATCTCTTTTATCACGTTTGATAGAATTCACCAACCCATCCTTTTTTATGCTTGTATCACTAAGCCATAATTCCATTATAAATCATCGATGTATATCATAAACTCTAAGTCGTCCAGCATAATCTACGTATCCGTTCATAAAACCATCCAACACCTCTTACTTCACGTTTCTAGACTAACTACTCACCAACAATCCTTAGATTCATCTGTATCCTAAAACTTGTCTTATCGTATTGAACCACAAGTCAAATGATCCTTCGATTGTCACGTTCCGGTCTCCCGTAAGTTTAATCATCCCCGTCGGATGTGATATCACCACGCTAACGCTCCCGCGGAATGATTGTCCTAATCCGGACGTGACGCATGTGCGAGCAAGAAGTCGTACTCGCACAAGATAAGAAGGTCAATCATTATGGTTATCATCGAACGAACAGACACCTTATCGTCACCTTTCCTTTTTATCCCAAGTTGTACATTGATCCACCAAGCCATGTTCTTCTAAAAACTGTTCTTACCGCCATCCAAGTTTGCCTAACCAAACCGTCCAACTTTAATATTTTTATTTGATCGCTTCTTAGTCTACTCTTAGCATTCCTCAAAACTACTAAGTTCAAATCTCAAACCCAAATATATCCTATTTGATACGTTCCATTCATCGAGTTCGTTTGGAATAATCACCGAACATGTTCCCTTTTGAGTTCGATTATCCCTGTCGTACGTGAAATTACCACGCCGGCGCTCCCGCAGGATAATCGTTCTCGCTGGGACAAATTTCGAATGTTATCTTTCCGAACTTGATTTCAGGATCGCTCTTCCAAACTCCAAGCTAAATTTGTTACCGCTTAACCCAATTCTATCAAAATCATAATTTTACTAACTTGCATCAATCCATACTTATCTTCCAACCATTGTTATGGTCTAAAATCTCCCAAAATTTGAAATTATCGCATTCGTACTCAAACCGAACTCTATCGAGCGATATCCTGCTCAATCCAAATTTTCCATGCACGCTATCATTCGTTCGCTATATTATTCCCAATTGTACTAATTCAAATCGCATCTCAGATTATTCAATCTTAACTCAAGTTTTTAATTCGCTTGTTTTAACTCAAAATCGCTCGTACAATCCTTTAAGTTTTTCCCGACTATGTAATCAATTTCAATTGCCCTGGATTCCTATTTGATGTAAGTCTTATCCCTTATTCAACTCATTGTAACTCGTTTAACCCAAATATTGCATGCTCCTCCAAGTTCGCTTACTTGCTAGGCATTGTTTATTTATACTAAGGTTTTACCCAATCTCGTCGCTTGCCGCTAGACTCGCTTAATACTCCAAAATTCACGACTACATTCGAGCATTTCTAAGCCGACCCATACACCACTCAAGGTTCGAGTTATACTCCATGAATCTATACAACTCATTATATCCACAATTCGCATAATCGAACAGGGGACTTATCGCATACACCACTCAGGAATCGAGTTATCCTAATAACTCCTGAATCGCGTTTGCATCCTTCATTCGTATTCCCAATTCGTTCCTTAGAACTCCAGCATGATCCTTATTTACCGCCTTAACGATCTTAGACTCATATACACCTCTATCGATAGTCCACCATACAAATATGTTGTAAATCATAACTTATCGCTATGAACAACTGACCAAATTATATCTGAAAATTCCATACACGATTCCCATCACTCGCCTTAGCGGCACTCCGTTAACATCTCTATCGATTTCCCTCATAAGTCAAACTTTATTCTTATCCGAACAATACCCAAATCTCGCTGCAACTCGCTAGCACCAAGGGTCTTGGTGCACGATACTCAATGCAACTTGGCCAAAAGGCCATGTGCATAGACCATTGTCTGAACGATATTCTCATCTCGTACTCTACTCGCTTGGTATTTTCATATAGACATATAACTTGCCGATTATAACCCGAGTCTACTCTCACAATGCCTTTCACAGGTTGGGACAAAAGCCCTCACATCATAATCCCGTTCAAGCAGTCATATAATTCACATGCACTTTTCAAAAATATTTAGACTTATTGTATGGAACATCCATCGAAGCATCGAGAGAGATCATCTACCACTTCTTCCAATACACAAGTTCAAAACTGAGAGAATCAAAACGAATTCCAAGGATGTAAAGCCATGCTCTGATACCAATATGTCATGCCCCGATCTCCCGCCGGAATCGGCCGTCCCCGCTAGGCATGAATCATCGTACGAGCGCTCCCACGGGACGTACGTTTCCATCGGGACGCGATGCCGCGCGAGCCTGGGGTTGCGTCCACACAAGGCAAATACCGAAACGGCCGTTGATAACTAGTTCACAGAGTCGACATAGCGGAAACATAAAATGAACACAAGTATTGAATCCAAATCAAGCTCTTTATTGATATGAAGTAAAGATTATAAGCGGCGCTAGGCCAATATTACAAATCGCTCATGCTCTCTCTCTCTCTCTCTTACAACGAATATGCCCTTAGGCTCAGAACCAATATCAACGATCTGGATGATGATGTTCTCATACATTATGTCTCATATATGCGAGCTCCGGGTCCGTGCGCCACGCTCCAAGACACCAAGTGCGGTCCGGCACCTCATTGCGTTAGCAATCTCCGAATCCGTACGAGTTCTCCATGTACCCTAAATACAGAATGGTTGGGTATCAGTACATTAAATGCACTGGTGGGGAGGCCTCTCGCCCACGCCACAAAACAAGCGCGTTCATTAGTTATGTGCACCGACTGGTTTCATTGTCTTTCTATTCTTTTGCCTTAGGATCAGTTATATGGCAATATAAAGAAAGTAATCTCCGTGTCAGCTCAAGAGTGTTATAATAATAAACAATTGAGTTCACCTTACCATTTCTTACCATTCGGCCTTCCCTGTCATATGCAGCAATATAAATAATAATCTACGGAATAATAGGAGCAACTATGAAATCCAAGTGTTATACCGTGCCTCTGCCTCACAAGACCCATTTTTACTAGAACTATACGTGATACCGTGCATCCATTTTACTTATGCAAATTATTGTGCAAACGCACTCCTACCCGTTTCTTCTTTAATCAATGCGGATAGCCGTTATGTAAACATGACTTATCTATATGAAGGTCACTGGCTCTGCTAACCATATTGGACATAATCTGCAATGGACGGTCGTCTTCCCAGCTCGGTTACTAGCCTTGCTGGGCCTCCTAGCCGTCTAACGAGTCGACTCCCATCCAGGTTGGTAGCAAGCCTTGCTGGATGTCTCGCCCTCGCCCGTTAGTCATCAGCTAGCGTATTGCCAGGACTACACTGGCACTGTCCTCCCGGGCCGACATGATTCGGATGCCTCAGCAATCGTGTCGAGGACTCTCTCCACCTGGTGCGCAACCAGTTGTCCGTGACCATGCAACTACTCCCCCCACATTCCAATCCTAGCCGAGGACAACTCTCGGATCAGTCTTTGCCGAGGACTACACTCGAATCTTTTTTTCTTTACGCAGCTCCCTAATTAGAGACTGCCTCGGTGATCTGCATATCTCGAGTACCTTCCTTTCCTTCCATCTCCTGACTCGGAATGACTACTTGATAGCCTTCCTCGTCTATGCATGCAACCTAATTTTTTCTCCATCCCGTGTCATATTTTGTGCGGTGTAACGCCTCAGTATGAACTCACACTACTTTATGGCATATATAAAGGAAATTACTACCTTCCAACTCAACAATCCCGACTACGCAAATAGCAAGTAAACTCTCCATGTTCTATACAATAATAAGGCGGGGTTATCCCCTTAGCTATGTGCGTTCATCTCTTTTATTAGTATGCAAAGGTTATCGCCTGTAAACTAGCATGTAGCATCCATTTTCTTAGTGTGCAGCTAAGTAGAGACAGGTTCACCGGGGCCACCCACCTTAGCGATGTATCACCTCGGTCGAGCGAGACTCCGGACGCGCCTCTGATAGCCTAATTCTGACTCCAACTAAGATCCCAGCATAAATCCTTTTGCATTGAACGGGCCATCTCGCTGAGCAAGGCAGACTGAATAGCTATACTTGTGCCGTTTGAATCGGCCCTCCGGGTTGAGCGGAGTGGGTCATTATATTTGGGACCGTTAGGTCACCAAGGCAGCCCCGAACCAGGGGAATACATCAAGGCAAGTTGTTCACTGAACGAGAATCGTGTTTGCAAATCAAGTATCTCGTGTATCTCGTAAAATTGGAAAGACCCTGACCTGTATTTTGCGGACAACTCGAAAATGAGGTATAGTTCTATGGACGGTCACCGGGGCACTGGAATCGATCCGATCCGGATGGAACTCAACTCTAGTGTACAGTCCATTGTGCTGGACGTGATGGTGTGTAGTGCTCATTATTCTCTTGCTGTATACTATTCTCTCCAGTGGCTGAACCCTATTGTATAGTTCATTGTACTGGACGGGATGGCATGTAGTGCTCCTTGTACTTTCGTTGTATACCATTATCGCTAGTGACTAGTGTTCTTTATGGCTATGCAAGCGATAATTGTCATATAGATAAGTCATCCTCGCTTAGTGGCTATCCGCGTGCGAGTCATTGCATCGCATCAAGAATAACTCTGCACTCGAAATATGGTCCCGTTTATGACTCTCGTATTTGCATATGTTATAACTTGGTTTTCATTATAAATGCCCCTGAATGTTTATTCCTATCCGTGCTTGAATTAATAATATTTGCCTTGGACAGGGAAGGACAAATGGTAAGTTGGTAAGTCTCACCGTGTTTCCTCTCATATCGTACGACGCACTGCCACACAAGTTAGGCTATTCAATCTTTGCATAAAATTGATCCTAAGGCAATTAGAAAGACAACATAATAGTTAGTGCACGGAACCTATATTACGTGTTTGGATTTGTCGAGCGGGCGAGTAGCCTCCCCACCAGTGCATTCAATGTACTGATAATCTACCAGTTCATTTGCAGGGTGTGGGAGAACCTCGTTCGGTGCGGATGCCTCCTTCGTGCGTGCTAAGGCGTGGAGATCACTCCGAAGCCTTAGGATGCTGCGTCCGGAACTGAAACACATATACAAGACATAATGTTGGAACGTTGCCTGAATATCGCCTGTATAATCATTCCACAATTATAGCCACTTGGCACGCTTTTACTGTTTTAGAGGGAGAGAGGCTTGAGCGACTTGTAATCTCAGCTATACGCCATCTGTAATACTTGTTTATATCAATAAAAGAGTTGCTTTACTTCTACTTGTATTATTCAATGCTTCCGCTATATTGTCAACTCAGTGAACTTGTTATCGATTGCCTATGCGTTCATGACTCTGCTGCACTCGAATAATATGTGCGACTCTGTGGCTTAGAACTCTTACCTCCAGCTAATAAACCACGGCCTTGCATGAGCGTGGCTCACGCTCGTGCGACATCATGCCCTGATGGGTCAAAGCGATTATTCTGTGGGAGCGTTGGCGCAGTGATTCTCGCCTAGCAGGAACGGCCAATTTAGCCTACGGGAGATCGGGGCGTGGCACACACCAAGCATAATCCATGTGCCATACGTCACTCTGATACTATATACCCAGGTTTCCTGTAATGGAAACAACTATGGGAAGAAAAAAAAGATAACTGCCTCTGCTGAAGGAGCATCTGGGAAGACTGCTGAGATGATGATGTCCTCTTCGAGGATCCAATCGTCGGGCTCGAACTGCTGGAGCTGGTGCTGATGACTGGAATGTTGATCCTCCTGAAATGTTAGGCCTCTTCTGGCTCCCAACTTGATCGTTAGTCCTCTACAATGTGTACCTATACCTCCTGGCTGCCGGTATCACAGTATCAAAGGTCTGAAACGCATGTTGCTCTACTGCCAAGATAATCTCTAAATGGAGTCCCTGCTGGAATCTCATCGCCCTCTGTAACCCGGTCGCTACAAAAATGGGAGCAACTCGAATATGTCTCACAAATTCTGTCGCGTAACCATTGACGGTTCTGCCCTCCTATCTGAGATTATTAAGCCTCTGCTAAAGTTTGTAACACGCTACCACATCAAAATACCTTGCCTGAAACCTCTCAGTAAAAACTGCCCATGAAATTGGTGTTATGAGAGAACCCTCTTGCGTTGCCCACCAGTCACGAGCCAAGTCCAACAACTGTAGCCTCACTACTGCTACAGGCTCTCTAGCCCGAGTCCATGTTGCCTCTAAGATGGACTCGATGTCCTGGAGCCAAGCATCGGACAAAATTGCATCTTCTGTACCAATAAAGTACGGTGGACTGAGACGCCTGAAGCTGGTCGCAAAATTATGGATCAGAGAACTACTCGCTCCAACGATGTATGGACCGACTAAGTGAGTACATCACTCTGGTATTGTTGGGTCATCATAAAACCTCGAAAAATATCCATCAGTGCTCGGGCAATACCCTCTGACTGCTCGGGCTGAACTGGGTGCACAGGTACTACCTGTTGGTCTAATAGTGCCGGCTGATCTGTCTCAGGATCTACTCTAGACTCTGCCCCTGAATGCTGAGGCCGACCTCCAAGAATATGTTGGACTCCCGAATGTTGACCCTCCTTGAGCTGCACTCGATCCATCTGACCGATAGTAACAGGAACAGTGTCCCTGAAAGTTAAGGACACAAGGGTCAAACAAAGAATAGGATAGATCAATGAATAAGCATATAACAAGTTAAGAATCAGGGATGGAGATAAATGACTAGGGATCAAAAGAAATAGTTTAGGATTGAGACATCTAATAACAGCAATAACCCCCACATATCTGTAAAAAATAGATTAAATTTGCTCAGACAGACAAAATTTGCTCAGACATACTTGCATGGGCCACCACTAAAACTATGTCACACCCTAAAACTAGAATACTGGACAGCGGGGCTGACAAGGCCAGATACGTATATTTATAGAATGTCAATACTCCGCATATACGATGAAGCTATAAGACACAAAGGGTCACTACTATAAATCAACAGTCAAGTTTAGGTCCAACAAACCCTAGTGCCTCAATCACAAGAACAATAGGAATAATAATAAGATGTAAGATCAGCTAAAATATAATAGTAAAGCATCCCAAACTATAATATATAGATGATCATGATGCTAGTGAACACAAAATGAATAAACTAACCAAAATCTAAGTCAAACAAGATTAACCCTAAGATATGTCAATCATGCTAATGCCCGTAGGCAAACAGATCAAACCAAAATATGAGCTAAACACATTCTCGGTGGCTAAATGCCAACAAAAGTAGAATATATATCAAAGTGAAGAAGTAAAAAAAACCACTCAAGCAGTCTGGTGCTTCTGGTGGTCACCATCCTTAGAAAGGTACGAAAGATCCTTCGGTGCTTCTACTGGATCTGGCCATGCAAAACCAGTGGGCTCAGACCTCCAAATAGCTAGTACCACAAAGAAAGTCAATCTAGAAACTTAAACCAATAACACAAGCAATACAAATACTAAAGTAAAGACTAAATGTAAAAGATCTCAGGATAATAAAGGAAATATTATAAACCTGCAATGAGAGATATCCTGAACTGATAAGCAATAGAGTAACAAGTGCTAAAAATAAAGGTGTGATCATGTAAAGCCTAGACTAACCATCATTCATCAATCATAGCAAAACATATAAATATGCCTTGATACTTTAACTAGCTAGGGTTATCACAATCCTAATTACTAACCAATATAATACAACGCGATGCTAGAGTTCCTTCTAATCGCATGCTCATGCAGTCCGTCTGGGATACCTATACGCACAAACCAGCACATAATACTTCTTAAGATACTCCATAATATAAACTACTGGATATTCCTCAAGATAACTGTATGAATAACCGGAACTCATGCAATCTAGAAAAATTCTTAGCCATGTACTAAGTAAATCTCTAGTTATTAACCCCTAGCAGTTTTCTTGTATGAATTCGGGTGTGGCAGTCCGCAGAATCCATCCTAGACATGATGCAACAAAACAAGTTCTAATAGTAATATAAATCAGTTTAATATATATTGCACAAACGGACTCATGTATGCCACGACAACAACCAAGCCATGTAAAACCAAGTGAAGCCAGGTAAAGCAAAGTGAAGCCATGTCAATCCAGGTGAAGCCAGGTAAAGCCATATAAAACCTGGTAAAGTCATGTACAACCATATGAAGCCATATACAACCAGATAAAACCAAGTCAAGCTATGTCCGATGAAGCCATGTAAAGTCATGCCAAGTTAAGTCAAGTCAATCATGTCATCACGTGTAGCCAGGCAAAGCCGGGTAAAGCTGGGTAAAATCGATTAAAGCCAAGTCAAGTCATCTAAAACCATATAAGTTTATGTCCAAATCTGGTCAAGTCATCGCGTGTCCAAGCAAAAGCTAGAAGTATCAAAATAAAATCACAAAAAACCAAGAATTCCTAAAGAAAGTGCATAATCGGTATACCGTCAATACAGTCCAGTACACCATCGGTACACTGGTACAGAGATAGAAAAAACACAGAAAGTTTTGGATTCCAACAAATCATTATACCGTCAGTATGCTGTGAGACTTGTCTCACTGTAATCGTATTTTATGCGGATACGTATTTCTATGCTATTTATTGTATTTTCTTTGGTTCTCTAGGCAGCTTAGAATTTTTAAAAATTAAAAATTTATTACCTGACCGGTATATCGATGGTATACAATAGTATACCGATGGTATACCGATCCTGAAGATATTTGTTTCACTTGTTGAGATTCCTATATATTGTATTTCTTTTTCTTTCTCTTCTCTCTCTCTCTCTCTCTTTCTTTCTCTCTCTCTCTCTTTCTCACCTCTTCTTTATTTTCCTCTTGGGCTTGGAGCTTGGTCTTGAGACCTGGAGTGTAATTTTTGAACCCCTACGAGGTGGACTAGAAGACTTAGGCTGGGAGCATGCTTTAGGAAAGTATACCTTGCCGATTTCGTGAACTTTTTTTACTTTCTATCATTTTCTTCTCTTATAACAACAACTTTCATGCAAGAATTCAGATGGCACCCTTCGAGGCTTTGTTTGGTAGGAGATACAGATCACCGTTATCTTGGGATGACATTGGCAAGAGACAGATGCTAGATCCAGAGATGATTGCTCAGTCGGTTGGAGTGATCAGGCAGATCAAAAAGCATCTCAAAGTGGCTCAGGATCGCTAGCCTCATTGGGCAGATCAGCACCGTGGTCATCTTGTGTTCTCTGCTGGTGACCATATATTTCTAAGGATTTTTCCTACCCGTAGAGTTATCATATTTGGAGTATGTGGAAATCCTAGTCCCAGATACATAGGCCCCTTCGATATTCTCGAACGAGTTGGAGACGTATCTTATCGTCTAGCTCTTCCATCGTTGCTTCATGGGGTATATAACGTCTTTCACGTATCTCAGTTGTGCCGGTATATTCCAAACCCAAGCCATATCCTAGATCATTCTGAGTTGGTCGTTGGTACCGACCTATCGTATGAGGAGAGGCCTGTGTCTATTTTGGACCAGAGGAAGAAGGTTCTCAAGAATCGGACTATCCGATTAGTTTGTGTTGCTTGGGGGCACCACTCACTGGGCGAGTCAACATGGGAGCGCGAGGACGATATGCGTACACGTTATATATTTTTCTTTGACTTGGGAGGTATACTTGTTCATATACCCAGGTCCTATCTTAGCTTGTGCATGTGATTGATTTTTAGCTTATTGTTATTGTTTCCTTTCGTGATTTCTAGTTGTTGTCCAGGAAATTTTATGCTCACATTAGTTTCCTAATTGTTGTAGTTTTGTGCTTGATTTCTTGAATTTTCTTACTAGTTGTTGTTAGACCCTTATGGAAATTCAGAGGAAAAAAAATTTCTAAGGAGGGGAGGGATGTGAGACTCGTCTAACAGTGTCATATTTTATGCGGATACGTATTTATGTGCTATTTATTGTATTTTATTTGGTTCTCGAGGCAGCTCAAAATTTTCAAAAATTAAAACTTTACTACCTGACCAGTATACCGATGGTATACTCCAATATATCGATGGAATACCGATCTTGAAGATATTTGTTTCACTTTTTGAGATTCCTATATATAGTTCTTCTTTTTCTTTCTTTCTCTTTTCTCTCTCTCTCTCTCTCTTTCTCTTCTCTTCTTTATTTTTCTCTTGGGCTTGGAGCTTGGTATTGAGACCTGGAGTGTGATTTCTGAACCACTTTGAGTTAGTGGACTAGAAGACTTAGGCTGGGAGATTTTTTTAGGCAAGTATACCTTGCCAATTTCGTGAACTTCTTTTACTTTTTGTCATTTTCTTTCCTGGAGCTTTGGTTGTTGCTTTTTAGCTTATACCTGCCTTACTATAATTGTTCTTCTCATGATTTCTAGTCTTTTGACCGTCTTGATTTTGAATTCTGGTAGAATCTTGTCCCGTCCCTTTTTGGTAACTCGGTAATGGAGACGCTACCTGAGTTGTGACCGTGAGTTTTAGTCCATATTGTGATATGGGACTTACCCCTAGACTTGACTTCTTACTAGACTTAGTTTTGATAATTTTTGGGGTTTGATTTGGGTTCTAGAAGTCGATTGTGACTTTGGCCTATTTTCTCTCGGAAACCGGCATATCGACGGTATACTACAGTATACCGACGGTATACCGATTTTGACTTCAAGATATTTTTATGAATCTTATAGACATACCGACGGTATATTACAGTGTACCGATGGTATACCGATCTTGCCGACATTGTTAGATATTTGTCTTTGTCGGCATACCGACAGTGCACTGGGCTATTCCGACGGTATACCAATTTGTGGACCTTTGATTTCCAGCAACTTTCTTGCCTACTTGGAACGGCATATCGACGGTGTACTCCAGTATACCGATGGTATACCAATTTGTTGCAATTTAAAACTTGTATTTTTTTTATCTCTTGATCGGTATACCGTCGGTGTACTGGACTGTACCAACGGTATACCGATCATGCTTTCTTTTTAGAAATTCTTGGTTTTTTGTAATTTTGTTTAATTTTTATGGCTTTATTTGGACACGTGAATGACTTGACCTGACAAGATATGAACTTACATGGCTTCAGATGACTTGACTTGACATGGCCTTACTCGATTTCACCCGGCTACACGTGAGATGATTGACTGGACTTGACTTGGCATGACTTTACATAGCTTTATCGGACATGGCTTTGCTTGATTTCATTTGGTTTCACCTGGGTTGACCTAGCTTAACTTGGCTTTACCTGGCTTCACTTGGTTATACATGAATTAGAAGTTGCCGTGGCTTACATGAGTCCGTATGTGCAATGTATATTATAACTTGTCTATGTTACTAGTATAACTTGATTTGTTGTATCATGTCTATGATGGATTCTGCGGAATGTCGCACCAGGATTCATAGAAGAAAATGCTAAGTACTAAACAACTAGAGACTCACATAATTCATGGCTAAGAATTTTTTAGAATGAATATAGTCCCGGTTACCCACAACATAGAAGTGAGTACATGGCTTCATCGAGTGGATTTACATGGCTTCATCGAGTGGATTTACATGGTTTCAACATGCACCAGTGGGTATCCCGGACGGACTGCAGGGACATATGATCAGAAGGAACTCTAGCACCGCTTTGCATTATAAATGTTAGTAATTAAAGATTGTGGTAACCCTTATTAGTTAAAGTATCAAGCCGTACTTATATGATTTGTCGTGATTGATGAATGATGTTTAAGTCTAGGCCTTACATGAGATCACCCTTCTACTTTCAGCACTTATTATTTATTTACCTTCAGTCTTTACTTTCAGTATTTTTTTGTATTGTTGTATTGTGATTTAATTTCCCAGATTGGCTTCCTTTGTGGTACTTGCTATTTTGGGGTCTGACCCCATTGGTTTTGCATGACCAGATCCAGTAGCTACACTAGAGGATCTCCCATATCTTCACGAGGATGGTGACCACCCTGAGCACCAGACTGCTTGAGTGGGTTTTCTTACTTCCTCGCTCAGTTGTAGATTCTTCTTTTGTTGGCTTTTGGCCACCGAGTACGTGTTTAGCTCATGTTTAGATTAATCTGTTAGCCTACGGGCATTTGCATGATTGTCATATCCTAGGGTTGATCATGTATGATTTAGACTATGGCTAGGTTATTTATTTTGTGTTTACTAGCTTCATGATCATCTATTTACTATAGTTCGGGACTCATTACTATTATACTTCAGCTGATCTTATATCTTTTAACTATATTTGTTGTTCCTGTGATTGAGACATTAGGGCTTATTGGACCTAGGCTTGACTGTTAGATTATAGTAGTGACCCCTCATATCTTACAGCTTCACAGTCTATACGAAGTACCGGAGTGCTCTAAGTATACGTAGCTGGCCTTGGCAGTCCCGCTATCCAGTATTCTAGTTCTGGGGTATGACAGTATGCCTTTCCAAGTAGGCAAGAAAGTTACTGGAAAACAAAGTTCCACAAACAGTATACTATCGGCATATCCCAATACGTTGTCGGTATGCCGGCCAAGACAAATATCCTGAAGTCAGTCATCAAATATTGGCAGGATCGGTATACCGTCGGTACACTGTATTACACCATCGGTACGCCGATATGGTTCAAAGAAAAATATCTAGAAATAAAGTCGGTTGAAATCGGTATACTATTGTATACTGTCGGTATGTCAATTTCCAAGGATAAACATGGTAAAGTCAAGTCAAGTCTGATTTTTGGAACCCAAATCAAATCCCAAATATTACCAGAACCAAGTCTAACAGGTAGTCAAGTCTAAGATAAATCTTATATCACAATATGAACTAAATCTTACGGTCATAACTCCGGTACCATTTCTGTTACCGAGTTACCAAAAAGGGACGAGACAAGATTCTATCAGAAATCAAAACCGAGGAAGTCACTAGGCTAGAAATCACGATATAAACAATAATAGTAAAGCAAGCCTAAGCTAAAAAGCAACAACCAAGCTCCAGGAAAGTAAAATTACAGAAAGTAAAAGAAGTTCACGAAATCGGCAAGGTGTACTTGCCTAACGCGAGCTCCCAGACTAAACCTTCTAGTCCACCACCACGAAGGAGTTCAGAAACCACACTCTATGTCTCAAGACCATGCTTCCAAGCTCGAGAGAGAAATAAAAAAGAGAGGAGAGAGAAAGAGAAAGAAATAAAATATCTTAAGTACTATTTATAGAGAAATATCTCAAAAATATCTCGAAAGTGAAACAAATATATGTCAGACAGTATATCATCGGTATACCGGTCAGGTAGTAAAGTTTTAATTTTAAGAATTTTTGGCTTCTTCGAAATCCAATAAAATGCAATATCTAGTACTAAAATACGTTTTCGCATAAAATACGAATATTGTGAGATGAGTCTCACAAGGAACATGTTTGATTAAGATTTCCTATGATCAAGATACCACACAAGTCTGAAAAGAAAGACAGACCTGCATAGGCCACCACTAAAACCTTGTCACGCCCTAAATCCAGAATATTGGAGAGCAGGAGAATGACTCAGCCAACCACACCTTGAAAAATATCGAAGCAACTGGCAATGTGTTATGGTTGTCTAGAGATATGGGGGTGTATACTACAATCAGGTCTCCTAGGGTCAAGAATTTCTATATCTCAATCATTTAAACAAGTAGTAATAACATAGAATATTTTAGAATAAGCAGTAAGGCATCATAAATACCGCATCAGAATGTTCTTAGAGATTAGTAAGACAAAATGATAAGCCAGATATAAGATCAAAAGTATACATGATAGTGAGTCAAGTGCAGTCTGAATATATTACAGTCATATAGGGAACTGGTATCCAGATTTGCCGGCTAACAGGTGTCGGTTGGCTAAACGCCCAAAAGAATATATTCACAAAAGATTAACAGTGAATAAAAAAACCACTCGTGTCCCTCAGCAGCCATCCTTCGAGTGCGTGCCATCAGTGAGGGGGAAGTAAGCTTGATTCTCAGGTGCTGCCTCTAAACCTGGCCATGCAAAACCAGTGGAGATAGACCCCAAATAGCAAGTACCATAAAGGAAGCATAAAATAAATAAATAAAACCAGCTCTATTGCATGAGATGCGTGAGCCAACAATCAATGGCATATGTCCTATCCATGACATGACAAGACGCCCCTTCACCAAACAAGGATAGGAAGTGTCTTATCACATCAAGATAGAATACATCCCTTGATTATGGTCAAGCTGAAATAACTCTGCATCGTAGTTTCAGTCCACAGCCTATCATATCACAATATCATAACCCAACAACCAAACAAGGACATGAGTTACACAATCATACTACAATAGTCTATGTTCCTAATTCCACTTAACAGAAGGCACAATATACAATCAGAGATATTACATAGGAGAAATAATCTAGCATCAGTCCATGGATTATTGTAACATAATGACGCAACCCAATAACCAAACAAGGACATGGGTTGAATCATCATGCCACGATAGCCTACTTTCATGTCTAGGCATACATTATAAGAAATTTAAATGGCCAATCATGTATTACGGCTTGATATGTAATCTTTGGGTTA
The DNA here is from genome assembly GCA_036927795.1 of Iris macrosiphon. Lineage (NCBI taxonomy): Eukaryota > Viridiplantae > Streptophyta > Magnoliopsida > Asparagales > Iridaceae > Iris > Iris macrosiphon. Next base: position 93,049,196 of record JAYESA010000004.1, on the reverse strand, counting down.
TTCCAGAAATGTAATATATAAGTATCCTCGGATCGTGCCCTAATCAAGCAGGGTTGGCTGAACCAATGATATATAAGCAAGAATATATGTATAAGATGTACCAGTCCCTTGCAAGGGCACTGAGCTAATTAACGATTAGTAATAGTTCCAGGCTTTACATAGAAAAGATAGTGACTTGGTCTATAATTAGATCATATACTACACTCCACTAGTACGGATGATATGCAGTATCCGTGGTGGCCAGCCTTTAATCCCAGTTAATTTAGGATGGCTCGACATGCACAACCTCTGGATATCGTTTCCTACCAATGCTCTACAAGTTTAGTTGCCTAGTTAACCCTAGGTTAATAGAATCTCATACCGTAGTCACATGAACATTCTTCTTAGATGTCGTACTTTAAGTACGAGCACTCTTGATACGAACCCATATTGTTACGCGCAAGTTAAATATGGATTAACCCAAGTGTGATGCAACAATCAATACTATCTAGCCACGACTAAAGTCACTGTCCAACTACCAGATCCGTGCATGGAAATAATTGCATATATATCACGTAAAAGGAGTATGTGACATGATGGCTCACTATATATATATATATATATATATATATATATATATATATATATATATATATATATATATATTAATTATCACTCTCGGTGCGATCAAGTGTATCAGCACAAATATAATAGTCAAGGCAGGAACAAGTTATAGTATCAAGATTAAGGTCAAGATCATGGACAAGTTATCAAGTAGCAAGTTATTCAGGACATGACAGTTAACCAATGGTCATATTAATTGTCACTTTATTATATCGATAGATGAGAATAAGAGTAGTACGAGAACTCCTCGAGATCAGATCCATAATCCTTAACCAAATAAGGATTGGGATTGCATACCTTTTCCCAAGTTGAACTACACCCCTTATTCTATCCAACGTATAATAAGATGATCAAGGAAAATTAGTAAGTGCATATAAGGCCACATCTACAGGGCTCATGTCAGGTACTTAGTCAATTTAGCACAGGGTCACATCTGGGTCATGCAAGTCCTTTCTAAGTTTAACACGTAGCATCACAAACATTCAATTAAACGAGAACATGTTTAAACCAAGCAAGTGTTAAACGTGTGCATAAAACAGTAAGCACATACCCAGGGTGCCGCATAAAGTGGAGGCCGCATGGATGTCAAGGCCACATGCAGTCGCAGGCCGCATGGATGTCAAGGCCGCATGGGTGGGACAAGGTCCACCCTTCAAGACAAGTGCCAAAGTGATGGACAATAAATGTAAGTCAGAAAGGTGACATAAAGTGATGGATGTGACTGATTTGACATGCAATAAAGTGTGTCAGAAGAACAAAACAAAATTATAAAAAGATGAGCCAAGGTGGTGCTGAGTCATGCATTGAAAGAAAGAGAAAACGCATAGCTTGAGGACGCGTGGACGACGATGTTGCATGCTCCTCTTGGCCGCATACACACTTGGCCGCACGAAATCTTTTGGACTTAGTAAAATTTTATTCGTTCAAGTTTCATGCATTTGTCCAAGGGACGTATGTGCATATTTTAGTCATGCGTCCAACATGATGGTCGCATGCTGACTTTGGAGCGAGAGATCTAGGCCGCATGCTAAGCGTGCTGCATGGAGCTCCTTCGTCCCAGAACAGCAGGTGAAGTTCCGAAAACCCAAGTTTTGTTTCTTCCATGAAAACTTCAAACGAAGTCCAAATTCAAAAAAGTAAAGTTCTAAACTACTCAAAATCAAATGCTCATCAACACAGAACAAGTTTTTGAAAACAACAAATTTTTAGAGATCAAAACCCAAGAAAACTCAAGAACACATAAAAAGCTCTAACCTTAAAAATTTACATCTATACTAATCCATCCACCAAAACCAAAAATATCAAGTTCTAAATGTAAGGAGAATCACATAACAAATATAAAGAACGCATAAAATAGAAAGTTTCTCCATTTCATGCAAGGTATACTTGCCTATGGAGGGAGATATAAAACCTAAGAGAGAGAATATAAAGGAAATAATGAGAATAGAGAGTGTGTGTTTTGGTTTATATATGGAGGGTTTGGATTCACTTAACCAATGGTTCAAGTTATGACCAAGCCCTGATCTCAAAATAAACCAAGAACTAACTCTACCAAAAAATAGTCTAGCCTCCAACCAACCTGACAACCATGCTAGCAAGCAAGAATACATTCTAAATATGTATATCGGGAATGGGAAGTGATATATCTCTCCTCAACTCAACTGCATATATAACTATCTTGCTTTTCAACATGTATATATATATTCTAATAGTAACTACTTACATACCTGCTTTACCTACTGTTAATAGTTGATCACTGTCTGCACGTCACATAATTTTTAGCTGGTGATTTTGTCTGTTGTATATACACTCACTCTATTCACCCCCCCCCCCCCCCCCCCCCTCCATCTAGAGTTGCCATTACAATCCAACAATATCTAGGTTCAATTCAGAGTAGGGTCGAGATCCAAAATTTGACAATTCGGCCAAATACGACAATTTGTAATTAAAATTCAGCATATACACGATTTCTTACTACTAAATGCAAGACTTAAACCATACAATCACACTCAGCTATATAACAATTGGTATCTTAGAGATTGGACTATAACAAACTTGATTTTTTTTTAGTTTTTGGCTTACTTGGAGTAATTTTCTTAAAATTTAGCATATGTGATTTATTTATTGTTTAGTAATTTAACCTAAGCTCGGTCGTAGGTAGAATTATGATTTTGAATATTAAGGATTTCATAACTGTAAATTTTTTGAGATTACTAACCTTATATTTTTTAGTATTATCTCACATGTAAATAGTGAATCAAGAGTCCTCTCTTAATTGCTAAGGTAGGTAGCTAAGGTATGAATTCTTGCCTTTATTTTCTTGTAATTAATTAATTAATTAATTTTATATATATATATATATATATATATATATATATATATATATATATATATATATATAAAACTGTGTGGGTTTCGATGTTGAGTTGGTCCACTGAAGGGGTATTTATCCAGGAATTAGAATGAGGATTTCTCTCGTTATAATTTTTGATAGGTTTTTTTATCAAGAAATACAAATGTGACTGCCAAAAAAAATAGAAACTTTGGGAGAGGGTCAATGTTTTATCCAAAAATTGCCAAACGTTCAAAACCAAATTTAGGATTTGTTGTGTGTCAGGACTAGAAATGGATTCATGATAACTCTAAAATTCATAGTTGTCGGATACCCTGACTTAGGGCACACAGGACACGTACACGAGGATATACAATGGACTAAATTTATAAGCCTTGACTATTCAGTTGTAAGAATATTTGTTGTGGTTAATATTCCTTTGTCTGGTATTCTCGTATCGCGCTGTGCTTTTGCTCACATGGATCGAAACACATATTTCATGTTTGGTATGGAGTCTACAGATTGTAACATGACTACAACTCACTTAAATTAAAACTCGTACTCTAGACTTCTTATTTTAAGATAACAATAGCTAAGAATTGTTTGTGTTTGTTAAGGCTACATCATGGAGAGGGGAAGAACATTAGGATCACACTGAACAGAATTTTTATATTATAATAACAATAGGAAAGCTGATTAAGTTTAATAAATGAAGAGAGTGTGGCTTAGCTCACTATTTGTACAAAAAAATTTAATACTTAATTCGATCGAGTATTAAGTTTAATAAATGATATATTTTGTACACATTATATGTGGGTCGGACCCTAAGTACCATGCCAATACTTTAAACAACCTAATCCCGAGAAAATGGAATTATTGTTGAAAAATTATACAAGAGTGTGATCCATAGTATTCTCCAACTGTATTTCATTTAGAAGAGTCATTGATTGTGGTTTTTGTTGATTTTGAAACAATTTATGGTGAATTGACTATGTTGGTGTGTAATACAAATGGGGTGTTAGGATTTGTGTACTTGATAATTCGGGATATTTAACTTTTTGTGATGCATTGTGGTGTGTTAGGACAAGAAATAACGATTAGGTTTATAACAATAACTTAACGATATAATTTCATGTTTTAATACTATTGCCGAGTTATCTCCTCCTAGTCAATTATGTTCTCCTATACCCATAAAACGGTGTGTCGGGTACGTAACAAACATCACAGGCTATGAAACATAAGGATACATCAGCACTTATATTTGCAATTGTTGCTTGTAAGGTTTTAGGATAGGTTTACCTTGGATCATCTATTGCAAGATATAATTAAGAATTATGAGAAAGGCATTCTAAAAATATAAATAGTAATTTACACAATTCTACCCCAACTACATATTACTAACCTAGAATATACTCATAAATACATTTATACGTTAACTTTAACCTTCAACATGATTGCCTTCAGTTCCAACATCCCTAGTCTTATTCTCTAAATCCTCTTCAAAGTACAGTAGTAGCCTTCTTGAATCATTCTTCTAATCTAGCTAACATAAAATTTACATTGCTTGGGAAGTATTGAAATACTAATTTCTATTATAAGTTCTAACACTCCACAGCGCATCACAAGTAACCTAACAAGCTTAACCATCAAGGTACACAAAATTATAAATCGATTTAAGTATTATAGTTTCACTATAGATAGTAAGCTAAGCCTCATTCCCTTCCTTCACAAGGCCTTATGAAGATGACAATATTGATCAGATTTTTTTTACTTATTATATTGCAATGATTCTGTCCAATGTGACCCTAATGTTCTTCTCCTTCCCAGGATGCAATCTTAAATTCTAGCTATTATTATCTTTAAATAAGAATTATGGAGTATGGGTCTCGGTTTGAGTAACTTATACTCACATCGCAATCTGAAGACTCCATACCCAGACATGAAGTATGTATTTCTATCTGTGTGCGCTAATGTCCGACGTGATTCGAGAACACAATACCAAAAAATATCTTCCACAATGTGGAAACCCTTGCAACTGGATAATCAAGGCTTGAGAATTTATTTTCATTACATGTCCCGACGTTCGTGTCCTAAGTGTCCTAAGCAAATGTATCCGACCCATATGAATTTTAGTGTTATCACGAGTTCATATCTAGTTATGACACACAATTTAGCCTAATATAATTTACCCTAATTAGGGATTTTTGATGCTCAAAATTTTTTCGATCATTATTTACTCTCTCAAAATTTATAAAAAAAATTAGTAGAATCTCAGTTGTATTTCTTGACCAGAAGCAATTTATATACCACCAGAGCAACCCTCCATCAAATTTTCTGGGTAAGAACCCATTCGGTGGACCCAACTAAACACTGAAAACTACACACACACACACACACACACACACACACACACATATATATATATATATATATATATAGAGAGAGAGAGAGAGAGAGAGAGAGACAATAATCATAATTGAATTTCAAGCATGAAAGGACAGGAACTCTTATTGCGACGATTACCTTTGCAATTACACAAGCATTCTTATTTCATCATCCACCCAAGATACAAGGCTAAGAACATAAGGGTTAGAATTATGAATTTTATTAATAGGCAATGCTTGATGTATAAATTACAAATCCTTCCTACAAGTTAGGTTTTGGATGATTAAATAATAATTAACCATATATGCTGAATTTTATAAAATTCACGAAAACTAAGAAGAAAAGTTGATTTTTCGAGTTTTGTTACTATCTGAACACTAAAGTACTAAGTTTTATAATATTGGATGAAATGTATACTTACTAGAACATGGACATAAATTGAATAAACCAACACCAAGGTTGAAATAAGGCAAAAATGGCCTAAATTAGGCAAGAAGTCCAAATTTTGGACTCAACATACCCAATGAACTAAGCTTCAATGATATTAACTGATGTACTATGTTTTTCGTATGCATTAAAGTACCAAAATGGATATTTCATACCTATGTAATTACTAAATATAAATTTGTAAAGCCTAAAATTACTTTGAAGTCCAATTTTGGACAAACATGACTAGAATTAAATTATATCAACCCAATGTACTAGGTTTTCTATCCTCCAAGATGTCAAAATTAACCTCAACAAACTAGATAATCGCTAAGCTATCAAGACAAGCAATTAATATTTGATCAAGATTTTAAATTAAACCTTGACACAGCTTCAATACTTATGTAATATATTACCTTTATAGTATAGAAATTTTCTTATATCCTATTATATCAATTTTAATATTTCTCGACTAAGAATAAGATGTATTTAATTTGAAAGTCTCTAAAATAGTCCGAAAAGTCCTTTTTTTTACTCGACGCGGCCTAAAAGTTTATAGGATTTCACTAATGAGTGCATATAGTATTCTACATTTGGTTATATATATATATATATATATATATATATATATATATAAACAAAGCTAATATATGTTGAATTATATTATTAATTAATTAATTAGGATCAAAATACAAAATATGCTCCTAGTATGGCCTAGAAATAACTTATATAAGATATCTATACTATAAAACCTTGATTTACTACTATAAAGACAGTCAATAAGTGTATGATAAACCCCAAGAAAGCTGAGTTTAATTTAAAGTAGACAAGAATTGGCCTTTTGAACCCCGAAACCAAGTCGGAAGGTCCGGAAAAAAAATATCGGAGGCATTGGACACAACCAAGGTATCAATTATCAAAAAATATGCCTATTAAGTATTTTAAATTTTGGTTCTAACTCATATTAGAAATTTGGATAGTAGTGTACCTCATGGAATCGCACTACAAAAAAATTCTCATTTGCGACGAACATTTACGAGGGTACTCGAAAAAAGTAGTATTTACGATAAAAAAATTTGTTCCGTCGAAAGTATCTCATAAAAGTATATATTATTTTCGATGCATAATGCGCGCTCAGAAAAAGAGCTATTTTTTATCAGAATTACCCAATAATTGGAGGAAGTTATTGGCGCCAAAACTATTTTTGACTAGATTTTTTTTCTCAGAAAAGAATATTTGTATTTCTGAGGACAAATAAGTCTCGTCGTAAATATTGACCTAATTGTGAGGGCAATTACAATTTTTCGTAAATAATACTTTATTTATGAGAAACAGTAGATATTGTCGAAAATAAATTTGTATTTACAAGGGAGGATAAATATTGTGGGTGAAAGTATAGGTTTTTTTCAAGCATTTTTTATGTCATCAGAAGTAGTTGAATATTTTCTATACCAAGTAAACATTGTAAAAAATAATAATAAAATAAAAGTCCATATTATTTTCGACGGATAAAGCACGCTCGGAAAAGAGCTATTCTTTGTCGAAATTACTCATTAGTTGGAGGGAGTTGTTGGCATCGAAACTATTTTCGACCAGAATTTTTTCTTGAAAAATAGTATTATTATTTCTGAGGACAAATAAGCTCCGTCGTAAATAGTGGCATAATTTCGAGGACAATTACAGTAGTTCATAAATAATGCTTTATTTATGAGAAACAGTACTAGATATTGTCGAAAATAAGTTTGTATTTACGAGGGAGCATAAATATTGTTGGTGAAAGTATAGGTTTTACCAAGGGTTTTTTTATGTCATCGGAAGTAGTTGACTATTTCCGATACCAAGTTAAATTTTTCGGAAATAATAATCAAATAATAAAATAATTCTAAAATTTTGAATGTCTAAGAACACCATATTCAACACAAACAAATGACAAATTACTAGAAAAATTTTTAAACAATTCATAAAATGATGAATATTCTATTTTAAATCTGGGTTAAGGGATTCATAACTCTATTTACTCCAAGCAGTTTTAAGCAACTCATAATTTTTGGGACCTTATTTAAACAAAATGAGATTTAATGGACTTATATACAAAAATCATAATTAATTAATTATTAGTGTGTAAATATGTTTGTATTGTGTTTATATTTTCTTGTAAAATTTATTTTTTTTCAAATGAAATAGTCATGAGTATTATCTTTTTAAAGTGTTTTCTATATTAAGATACTCATTTAAAAAAAAGATTTCTCCAAATAAATCTAAAAGATTTATCCAAATAATCAAATAATTCATTAAATAAATTAAAAATACTAGTAAATCACGTGCGTTGCACATAAAATAAATTTAAATATAAAAATTTACGATATTATTGAAATATAAAAATATAGAAATTTAAGTTATGTTAGAATATTTTAAATGTTATTGAAATATAGAAAAGGAAAAAAGGTACAATATTATTGAAATATAGATATTTAAATTATATTAGAATATTTTAAATCTAATTTTAATTATATTTTAATTATGTTTTTTTATAAGTATGTTTTCTAAATTTTGGATATGTGTTTAGTTAGATAACATCATTTAGTTAGTTTAATAATTTAAATTTTAAAATATATTAGGATTTACATATGTCAAGTAGTTATGAGAACTTTAGGCTTTTTCCAACTACGTGAGAAAACAACTACGGTTATGATACCTAAAAAGATTTTTAAAATTTTAAATTAATTAGTTGATGATATACATACTGCTTAGACGGCTAAATTTGGAGTCAATTCTAAGCCGCATTATAATAGTAGAGATATTAATTTTAAATTTTAAAATTATGTTAGAATTTTTAAATGTTATTGAAATATAATAAAGGAAAAAATGTATGATATTATTGAAATATAGAAATTTAAATTATGTTAGAAAAATATAATGTAAAATAATTTTAGTTATGATTTATTATAAATATGTTTTTAAAATTTTGGTTATAATTTTAGTGTGATAATATCATTTAGTTAGTTTAAATATAATTTAAATTTTAAAATGTTTTAGAATTTACGTATGTCAAGTATTTTTTTTTTTTTTTTGAGAATTTCGACGATATGCACTGGACTTTGTGCACGCTGTGTTGCATGATATTTGGGCCCACTATCCCATACCTTTCTAAGGTTTGATCCCGATATCGTCCGTCTCCTGATCCCGAAAAAATGTCGGTTTATATTTGCAAGGAAACAACTCTAAATTTTCTCTCATGATTTGGTTCATATAATATTTTGTCCGCTATTTTCTTCCTACTGTAGAATTCTCCCAAAAGATCCATATCCCTCCTCATCCTTTTCTATTGAGAAAACCCTAGTTGTTGACCTCGATCTCCTCCTCTCTACTTCTATTGAAAAATTCTTTGTCGGCTGCCCCAAACCCCATGACTTTAGAATTTTGCATCCCCAAACCCTAGTCGGCTGCTCCGAGCCCCTCCAACTCAAATTCCTTTCGAGGTTTCGAACTATAGCTGACTGCTCCGAACCTTATCAATTGAGACTCTGCAGCAATGGAGGGAGGAAAGTTCACCCCGCCATCATCCTTCACCCTAGTTCTAGGGATCATCATTCAGCCCGAAGTCCATGGACGTCCGAAAAGTCCACCCAGCCCGATGGGCCAAAGCTCGATAGAACCCGGTCCTTAGGGTAGCCCGGTCTAGTTTAATATAGGGTCGGACTTGAGCTATGCATCTGTTGGCCCGAGGCCAGTCCAATACAATATTTTAGCTAGAAGAAGTAGTGAGGGCACGTTCAATCTTTAGTATTTTTATATTATTCTTATTGTTTGGTTCTAACTAAAATATTTAAACGCGTTCCGTAAGAATAATTTTAAAAATTGGCACAAAAATCATGGTAGACAATGCAACCTACTTAATTAACCAAGAAAGAAATTAAACATTGTTTCATTAACTCTTGCTACTTATAACCAGTCTGGCACAATTCACAAAAAAAAGTCTCACATGTAGCCTATTTAATTAACCAAGAAAGAAATTTAACAATCTTGTTGCTTAGATCAATAATCATTTTGTAAAATGGGTAGAAATGTGGACTTATGAATTTGTGATTAATGAGTTGTTTGTTTGTTTGTTAGGGATAAAAAATATGCCGAATTTTTAATGCCGAATTTGTTAATATGAAACGTACTAAACACGAATTAAATTGAGTCTGAATATTTCTCATTTGACGAATATTTTACCGATTTTTTATCGTATTTTATTTGTACTGTGCCGATTTATACTGGTACTTTCCTCATCCCAAATTTTTTTTTTCGTTTGTCAAATTGCGTGGCTTGAAAAGAGCTAAAAATGAGTTGTCCAAGCCATATGTATATCCTACACTAAAAAAAAAATTCAAAAAAAATCTATTTTTTTTCTAACCATGTATCTACCTTCTTCCGTAGTTAAAAATAAAAAATATAAATCCTTCTATCTACCATAACATATAATAAATTTTAAAATATATTCAATATTCAAATTATATTTAAACTAATTGCATTGTATTATCTAACTAATAATATCCTAATTTCTAAAAACATATCTATAACAAATTCTAATTAAAATATTTTCTAGTCATAATTAAAAAAAATTAAATTTGTATCTAATTTTTTAACAATATCATAGTTTTTTTTCCTTTTTGTACGTGCAATGCATGTGAAGGTGACTTATATGTAAAACGGCTTCAAAACTATCGTCTAAGTCGAATGTACATCCTCAATTAATTAAAAAAATATGAAAAGAAAACAATTCCAAAAGTAACTTTTAATTATAATTAAAAATTAGTCTAAATGAGACGTTACAATTAAAAATTAAAAAAAAAAATCCTAACTAAAACCTATATATATATATATATATATATATATATATATATATATATAACACATACTAATAAAAATATAAAACATATCTTTAACAAATTCTAATTAAAATATAAACATATATAACAAATCTTAATTAAAATATATTCAAATAACCAAACTGTTTTTCAACAATATTTACGACACTTAAATTTACTAGTGTTTATATATTTTGATGTTGGGTAAGTCTACTTCTTCATCATGAAAGATATGGGCTTTCTGTTTTGTGGGCTTCCCACACAGTCCGATTTAACATAATGACCTGGGCTGACTTTCATGGGACTAGCTTTGTTGGGCTCTCTCGGTGGCGGGTTACTTTTGGGTATAGAACACAAATCGTATCATCAAGAACAATTATCACAATAACATGATTAATTAGTGAAATATGTAACACAGAACATGCGTTTCTAAAGACCAATATTGTTGAAATATACAAAGCTTTCCAACAAACTAGGTCAGGGATAGAGAGCCAGACACCCAGCTCTCTTCCAAATCCTGTTTTGATAAAAACATCAAGAGAGTTTCAGAGCATACCAATTTCTCACAACATCAAAATATATAACCTGTGTTTTCTACTGTACCAATAAACCCATCTCTGTTGACAAATTACAAATGCTAGAATTCCTAGTAATGAACAAAATAGGAAGTAGTGAAAGAAGGAAAAAAAAAACAATTTAAGCAGAGGAAGCTATACACCTAAGTAAAATGAAAAAAAAAAAAAAAAAAAACCGAACTCCAAATGTATTGACATTTCCAACTACACAGGTATGACGTCAATCTTGGACGTATCTTCGCACCTTAAGACAATGCCCTCAAGAGTTGCAGAGAGTATGCACTTGGCCCACTGGCACCCGGTGGACAATGGCTCCGAGGGAGGGATAATCATCAGCACGTTGTCATTTCTTTGAACAACGCCCATTACACTCACTGTACTGCCTTCTTTGATATATCTGATGGTAAAAAAAAGCAGATGAAGCAGCAGTTAACTATTAACATTTTTCAGCTTACAACAACAACCATCTTGAAAGATGCCATTCGCTACAATTGCCTCGGCCAGGAACAGGATGCTGGCTCATATAATGAGTCGACATGATCGAGAATTGATAGCTGATCAGTCTGGTAGTTAGAAGTTGGTCAACCTTCCTGGAGCTAGCCCATCTCAGAATTGAGATCAGAGGCTGACCAGATTTGGATGGGATGCCCAGAGGCTGCTGATCACCTCTAACAAAAGAAAACAAGATTTTCTAAAGCCATCACAGCATAAATGAGCATTTATCCGATAAGGACATGAATTATTACGAACTTATGTCCATGTATGTCTTCATGGACCAGCAAACAAAATGACATAGTTCAAATCAGTTAACCGTCTTTACGTATGTATTACTTTAGTATCTAACGACTGCCTTTTCATGGCAGTACATTAGAAGATGACACTAGTGAGTGCTTTCATGGAATTGGAAGTAGTGTGAAGTGAGAAAATGATGAGAGAAAATGGACTATGACGGTCTGAAGATGTGCAACAGAGGTTGTTCGAGGAGTGAAAGGATCTTAAATGAAAGAGTTACTACCCAAAAGAATTTGGACTGAGCTTGTGAAGATGGATGGTACTTCCAAACAAACCAAATAGCCAAAATAGAAGCCCATCATTCGTTCAAATAATATGAGACTAGTTTTATGTCGATATGTTTCTTTCGAAAGTAAATGCAGAAAGAAGTTCCTGTCGATCACAAAGTTCCAATATCTCAAGGGCTCTGTAATATCTTTTTAACCTGTATACCAAGTAAAACATTATACTTATTTCAAAAATAAATATAAAATGAATTCATCGAGTGTTGCAATGTATCTTTGCAGCATCCAAGCAGCCCTACCTTTACACTAAAATAAAGAGAAAAAGAAGTCATAGAGATTACCCTTCTTTAAGGCGCATGACCCGATCGTCACTGGAAAGGTTCCTCTCCCCTAACCACCTGAGGAAGTGAGGGGACAAGTCCCTGTTGCTAGGGTTTATGTCCACAACAACAGACTCATCAACATAAGGGGTTACTCTGGCACCATAGCCAGTCTTGACAAGAGCTCTTAACCCAGACTGGAAATCAGAGATATAGAAGTCTGCAACGTGCCTCTGTCACATTTTATAAAGAAGCTTCAGACTTCATAAGGTGGACAAAACGTAATTAGGCATGCAGAGTTATCTCAAGGAAGCAATACAAGCTTCAGATGAAATAGTAGTGTTGTCAATCAATTCAACTGGTGAACAGGATTCTTCAGATAAATATTCAAGTTGTCATCTTTGAGTATCTAGTACTGCATGTTATAAATTCATGTGGAAAATTATATTTCTGAAGGTAGATAATTTGATAAAATATCATGTTTTGGCACCCTAGCATAGCAGACTGCTCAGATTAGGATATCACATTCATAGTTTAAAGTATCGGCCGATACCGATCCGATACGGCCGATACCGATACAGTTTGGCATGTCCCGATCCGATACCGACCGATACCCGATACTGACTGATACCGACATTATAGGTCTCTTTTCCAATCAATTCGGCAAAAAAATTTGAATTAAAAAGACCAATTAGAAAGGATGTAAAAGCATAGTAAGGTTGTAAAAACATATAAAATAGGAAAACTTATCTATCGCATATAAATCAATCGACAAGGATGACTACTATTTCATTAAATATCAAAAATACTAAGAAACAATACTGAAAATACTTTAAATTATGCATAAATGTATAAAATATATTCTCTAAAATGTTAATAATTTACTAATAGTTGTTTGCTTTCCGATACCAAAAAATCTGATACTCCGATCCGAAACCGCCGATACTACCGATACCGCCGATCCCGATACTCATAGGAATGGTCCGATACCGATTCCGATACCGATACTTTGAACCTTCACATTATGGATATTAAAGAAATAATGAAATACGACAACATCAAAACCTTTGTCCCAAATAGGGTTCTTTGCTAAGGACAATATCCTCTTTTAACATGAGAAATGCATAGTAAAAATAATTCATCAATCCAATTTTAAGTGAAAAGGATCATCTAATGGTGTAACCGTGTAAGCTATGAGGGAAAAAAAAGAGGGTGGGCAACTGATTTGTCAATAATGGAGACATCGTTTCCACCATCCGAGTAGTTCTGTCGCTGCAGTCAAATAAAAATTGTGGAAACGTAGAATTTAATTTAATCCAAAAGATTTTGTGAATGCAGCTGGTTTGGTCCAATATTTATTAGCCCTTCTAGTCCTACTAGACAAGCTGTTTGTGTTGGATCCACATCCTCGTATCGATCAATCTATATTCAACATTTTACTACTTTTTTTAGGCATTGCACATAAAAACATACTTATAGAGGCATAAAACACTAAGGAGTTGTATAGTATGCTAATAACAATTAAGAAGTAACCAGTTTTATTTCTATATAGACAATCATCAAAATGTGATCATCGTTATTCAATAGTTCTTTCATTAGAATGGGGCCAACTATGGATCCTAAGAAAGCTCTATATTTGAGGCAAAACTTTTATGATCGGCTCTCGATCTGACCTCAACCATGTATATTGGTACCAAATTCCTAGCCAAAGTAGTTATGAGCATGTGAGCATGAGAGAGTCATGCCCTAAAACTAATCAGGCGGGTAGGTAGACTTACCTTTTGGATATGCACTTTAAGCTCATGCTACTAAGGAACACCCATCAATTTCGCCTAGACTATAAGGAGTCAAGACAAAAAGGTTAGTTGATACAATTTGCTATAGGGAATTGATTTCATCTCTATGACACATAAGCCAAAGAGTTAAAAGAATGACAATCCAATGTCAAAATGTGGTTAGCCGGACCCATTATGACGGGAGAAGGCTTGGATAATGATAATGACCATTAAAATGTAGTCAAAGAATTTGTCAACATCCAAATTCCTGATGCCTTATGGAACAAGCATAAAGAAAGATGATAATGCCAGTCAATAGATGTCAATCGACATCATCAAAGCAAAGTTAGAGATGCTGTCTAATGCAGGAAATGCATTCTTAGATAGGAAACTAAAATGACCACTGACAAGTTGAACTGATCACCTCCATTGATCTTAATCCCCAGGTAAATCGGCGATGCTCTGGGCTAGCAGACTTTGAATCCCATCCTCTATATTCATATAAAGTTGTAGAGGTGTACACACACCTAGGAACTCTCTGAAATGATGACTCGAGTGGAACATTTCCACATGTAACAACCTGCAAGAAATTCAAATATAAGATGTTACTCAAGCAACATTTACTGAATGTGATTAAGTTTACTGTCTACTGGTGAACTAAGGACAAAGCATTCATGCAATATGTCATGCCAATTTGTTTGAAATACTGTTTTGAAACCATGGATATACAAAAGACGAGGAAGATACCAAAATAACTAGTCCAGCATGGGACCTATTTCTACATTACCAAGAGTCAAGAAAATGATGATAATTCAATCTACCATTTCTACAACAAGCTTCCACTCGTAAAAGAAGTGTGAGCACAAAGTTGTTTCCCTAATTATGAGGTACTTACTAATGTCTTGGTTTTCCACTGGAAATAAAAAAGAGATAAGCACAAGTTGGTTAACTTAATCACTAGATATAAGCATACCAACTGTGTCTAGCTTCTAAGAATACCTAAAATGACAAAGTGTGTATCTCAACTTGAACATATAGGAAATTCAACAAACACAGTATGCACAAAACAGAAGCACTGTACATAATAGCTTGAGTTTAATTAATCGATGAGAAGGTAGCATCAGCGACCAAAATTTCTCCGATGATCTTGCAATATATACATACCCCAGAAACTTTGACATATTGGCCATCTTTTGCAGTCCTTAACTCAGAGTCAGGGTATTTTGCGATGAAGCCAATGATTCCTCTCCTTCCCAAACAAGTATTCCAGGTGAAAAGTGCAGCGACAGCACCAAAGATAATTATGACAACTATGAGAAGAATAGCATTGTGCACAGCTCCAAGAATAAATCCACCAGCAATAAACCCCATTACAAAAAGCAGAATCACAGACCAGAAAATTGATTTGGGAAAGCTCTTCTTTAAAGAATAGTCCTCCTCTTGACTTAGTTTAGAAACAGCTTGATTGTGTACAATGGAGGGCCCATGGAACTTGAGTGACCCAGTTGAATCCAAAGCACCCGATACTTTCCGTGGGGCACCAGCAGAATTAAGTGGGCCAGAAGAGATAGGCCCAGATGTAATGAGTCCAGTGGTCGGGAGCATCGGAGAGATAGGACCCGAATTCTGCCGCACCATTGGGGTGACACCACCAGATTGAGGACCAGATGACTTCTTAATCGAGTCCCCATGTCTATTTAGAGGTCCAGAACTGGTTTTTTGTCTATTAGATCCTCCCGTAACACCAGAACCAGGAATCCCTGCAGCTGAAACAGGGCCAGAAGACCGACCACTGGAGTTGGGCATTACAGGTCCTGAGTGAGTGCCAGCACCTGCAAATGATCCGGTCCTAGAAGGAGCACCAGTAATAGGTCCAGATTTCCTTGACTTGGAGTGCTCCACGTGAGCCTCAAACATCTTTCCTAGTTCTCCAGACTTTTTTATGTCTCCACCGGTGTACGGTACAGCTGTGGAACTCATAGTTGGGGGCTTTTCTTTTGCCTGCTCAGGCCGACCTGAGACAAAAAGCCCATTGCTGAGCTGATGCGACGGAAATCTGGATCCCATGGAGTTTGAATTTAAAGATCCACTAGTTTATCCTCTGTTGGCCTCCAAACAGTAACTCTTGGTTGGCTATCCGTAAAAAGTTAAAATTAGGGTTCTAACCATAGGTTTCAACACGATATATCTGGAAGTTAAACCATGCAAAGCTTAGCCAACATGCAAACATAAAAGAAAAGAAATAAGAATGATATAAAAAACTTAAAAGAGATTAAGATAAAGTATTCAACATCTATCTTAATTTCGATCAGCTTCATAGAACTAAAAAAATGGCAACTATCATGTGAGACATTTTGTAAATGTGCAATGAAGACCAGCAGATGCACTCATTAGGAATTACTGAAAATAAACTAAAGTGCTAGATAGACTTAAACGTAGGGTTGCTGATAGACCCTGATAACCTGACATAATCAAACTGAACTTTTATCTTCGGGTATAGATATCCAAACCAACAAATATGTCAGATCAGGTCTGTATATGTTTCTGGACCCAAAACAATAATATATATTGCAGGTGAACGATTTAGCCATGTTGAGTATTACTCCATTTAAAATTAATGAGAAGCAACAGATAATATATAAAACTATGTCTAAATGTATCAAATAATTTCTAGTATTTTTAAATACTTTTATCATTTTTTGGCTTTCCAAAACGAAGAATTTTATACCCCTCCCAGAAACCACCAAAACTACCGACACTGATGCTCATAGAAAGAGTCTAAAACCGTCCGATACTGCAAACCTTGCCCAAAACTACCAGTCAGGTGTGGCTAGTTCTCATTCCAACCGAATTACAATATTATACAACATAGAGTTAGTTCAAATATGTATATCGTTATTGACTATAATCATATTAAAATATTTGAGATACATGTTTGCCAATATTTACAACATAGAGTTAGTTTAAATATGTATATTGACTATAATAATATTAAAATATTTGAGATACATGTTTAAAAATAATAAATTGTATCATCTTCCACATAATTAAAATCATACCTATAACCAAGTGGAAAATCACACCTATAGATTGTATCATCTTCCACATAAGTAAAATACAAGAAAAACAAAGTGGAAAGAAGTATCCAACAAGTACTTGAACCCGAAAATAGATGAGTATTTTTCAAGCTTACAGTGTTCTGTAGGTTATAGATACTCCCAAAGCTCATTGGCTGTGGGTATTTGTACAGCAGGAAACCGACCAATTGCCATCCCTAGATAAGTGAACTTGGATTGAGGCTATTAATGGAATTTTCTGATGTTAAAAGAGACTACGGCCCTTAAGAAGTGAATGGAAGATAAGGATTGATGTAGCCAACCACAAAACGTTGGGATAAATACTTTTGTGCTATTGTTGTTCTTGGTGTATTGTTATTGCTATTCTTGTTGTTGTTCTATACTTCTATGCCTCGATTCTTTTATTGAAAAGAAGGTATCTTGTTTAATATCATTAACTAACGCTGTCCTACTTTTGACCGCACTCTTCCAAACACGTAAAAAACCAGCAACAAAATCTCAGACCTATTTCTTGTTATAAAATACATAGGAACAAAGATTTGGCCGACAAGTAGAACTCTGATAGTAATGCAAATTATTTAACAATAATTACTTTAACTTCTGAACCTGATATAGAGAAAGTATAACACAAAAAATCATTATATTCTCTATTTGTCATGCTCGTACTAGCATCTACAACTTATAGGAAAGGTAACAAATCCGAAATCAATAATTAATTCTTAAAGTAGCTTGGCATCGCCTACATAGAGAGCTAGCACATGGAATGTTTGGTTGGCTGTAAATGGACATCCTACAACATTTGTTACACCATTTCCACCAATTTCAATGTTTG
This sequence comes from Iris macrosiphon, assembly GCA_036927795.1. Taxonomy (NCBI): domain Eukaryota; kingdom Viridiplantae; phylum Streptophyta; class Magnoliopsida; order Asparagales; family Iridaceae; genus Iris; species Iris macrosiphon. The sequence continues at coordinate 93,031,002 of JAYESA010000004.1, read as the reverse complement.
ATTTGATGTAAATAGTGGAATTGGTACAACAAATGTTGCATCATCTCCTCCAACTAAACCAACATTTGTTGCGGCACCACTTACGGCAACAAATGCAACATCATTTCCAATTATTCTCTCTTCATTCAAGGTCATAATTTATGCAAATTACATCATTCCAAAAGATGGATTTGCAAATCTAGCAATATCTATATGCAGCCAAATAATGAATTTGCAACAACATTTACAACAATAAATGCTACATGCAACATATGTTGCATGTGAATTTCATTTACATGCAACCAAACAAACAGCCCCTAAAAGAGACTAAGGTGTCCCATTGCACGCTTGTGATTCCTAATCTTTCGAACTGTTCCATTCAGTGAAGAAATAAAATAATACCAGCCAATACCTAGAACTATGTTGAACAGGCATGATGCATGAATATGACAGGAGATGGTTTGGATATGACAATACACTTACGCAGCACCAATTTTCAGAGCGTCCGCGTTTCCTATGCTCAGAATCACATCCTTAAACATAAGCCCACAAGGAAAACATCGTTTTGGAATAAACACCAAGTAAATCCAAAACCAGTATCACATCCACATATTATAGGTCTATTGACCAAACCCACATCTTCGAACTCCATCTCAAAATTTCGGGTATAAAGAATGTTCTATGATTTGGAACAACCCCACAATAATTAGAAAATTAAAACAACCAGCTCCAATTTGGCATCATACTAAGTAACAACCATACCGAATCCAACATAACATCATAATCTATGCATTTCCCACACAGATCTCTCCCAAAAAAAAAACATCATTTTGGACACTAGAAACGCCAATAATCACCAAGATCCAAACTTTTTGACAGATATGGCCTTCATACAGAAAACCCAGATCCAAAATCTTGTTTCCCAACAGAACCTCGCTCCAAAATCCATCCTTATAACAAGAACCATGTAGCCACCAAAAGATCAGAACACTAGAAAACTACTTAAAACCACATCTTTTTATGACAAATCTGGCCTTCATTCAGAAAACCCAGATCCAAAAACTCGTCTCCCACCGGAATTTCATCCCAAGATTCAATCTTTTCTACAAGAACCAATAGAAAAATAGTAAAAATCGCATCTTTTTTCCACTAATCAGATCCTAGATTTCGGAGGAGAGGAAAGGAACAAGCACATTTCCATTTTCATCATCAGAAAATAGAAAGGAAACATAGAGTAAAGTAACCAAACAAAAAAAAGTTGGGATTTTTTACCTGTAAAGAAAAACAATGGAGAGATCAAGGGGGGCTGCTGGATGGCATTAGTGGATCAAGAAGAGAGAGAGAGAGAGAGAGAGAGTTAAAACACACCTTTCCCCATCCCTCTACTACTCTCATGTTGGCCCCAGCTTCAAATTACCAAAATATCCCTAGAATTTAAACAGTACTTTGGTTATTTATCATTTGGCAAATTTTAAAGGCATTATATAAATTATTTAGGATTTAAACAATGGAGAGATCAAGGGGGGCTGCTGGATGGCATTAGTGGATCAAGAAGAGAGAGAGAGAGAGAGAGAGAGTTAAAACACACCTTTCCCCATCCCTCTACTACTCTCATGTTGGCCCCAGCTTCAAATTACCAAAATATCCCTAGAATTTAAACAGTACTTTGGTTATTTATCATTTGGCAAATTTTAAAGGCATTATATAAATTATTTAGGATTTAAACAATGGAGAGATCAAGGGGGGCTGCTGGATGGCATTAGTGGATCAAGAAGAGAGAGAGAGAGAGAGAGAGAGAGTTAAAACACACCTTTCCCCATCCCTCTACTACTCTCATGTTGGCCCCAGCTTCAAATTACCAAAATACACCTAGGATTTAAACAGTACTTTGATTATTTATCATTTGGCAAAATTTAAAGGCATTATATAAATTATTTAGGACAGTCCAAAGTTTATTCAGTTTATTTATAAGTTTGTTATCCAATTTTTTTACTTGCGGGCAATCCAAATTCTCATATAAAAGTCAATGACTTCTATTTTTTAGCCCAATTTTTTTTTCATGACTGTTATAATAATGTTGACAATCATTCCAATACAGTCATAAATAATTAGGACTGTAAAAAACTTTGACAGTCCTTCCAATTGGAAGTATTGTCAAGATTGTTACAGTCATAATTATTATGACTGTCACAATGTTGACAGCAATTGGAAGGACTGTCAACTTTGTGACAGTCCTAAATAATAAGGACTGTAAAAAAATTGACAGTCCTTCCTATTGTCAATTTTGTTTACAGTCCTAACAAGGAAGAAGAAGAAGAAGAAGAAGAAGAAGAAGAAGAAGAAAAAGCAACAGCAGAATCAAGGACGGGGTCTGCGGGGTGAGAGGCAGCGGGGGCGGTGCGGGGCGGAGGTGCGGGGTGTGGGACGGACGCTTGCGGGATGCGGGGGCTGCGTGTGGCGGGCATGTGCGTGGTGCAGGGGGCTGCGCGGGACGGACGCGTGCGCGGTGCGGGGGCTGCGCGCTGCAGGCCGGCAACGGCAGCGGTAGCAGCAACAGCAACAACAACTCCCGACCGTGCGCCACCTCCTCCTCTTCCGACGGGTGTGGTTGGGGTTAAGATTTGGGAATTTGAAGAGAGAGTAGAAATTTAGAATGAAAGTTTTTGGAAATGTTTTGGGAGGCTGGGCTTTCCTGAGTAAATTTTAGAATGTCCTAAGTAAAAGTTACAAAAAGCTGGACTGTCATGAAATAATGGATTATCCTAAGTAACTATTGGAGTAAATTTAGAATTTGCCTTACCATTATTCCATTTGTTTCTCTTCCACCGTCTACTTTTGTTTGTACCAAAGTACAAAAAAAAATCTCATAAGTTTTATAGTTTCAGCAAAAAAAATTCATAGTTTTAAAAAAATTATTTTTTAATTTGGTTTAATTTACATCCAAATTAGATTATATCGTTAACGGACGTCAACAAAAGTTATGAAATGACAAATATATTCATAGATAAAGTGGAAAAAAAATCTCGTAAGATTCATAATTTTAGAAAAAAAACTCTTAATTTTAAAAAATCCTCAAATTTTTAGGAATATTTTGGGTATATAAAAAAAAATTTGTCTCTAACGTCACTTGCAACGGCTAATAGATGGATTGGGTCATTCGATTAAACTTTCCAATAAAAGAGGGTTTAATTGATAAAAAAAAATTCTAATTACCTTTTTTTTTTGTTGAAACTATGAATCTTAGGAGAAACTTCTTGTAATTTTTCGTTCTTTTTGTAATTTTTCGTTCTTTATGGATATAGGACCCTGACATATATCTTTATTTATATTGGATACATGTTTCGAATCTTATTATTTGTTTAGAAATTTATTACTGCTCACGAATCGAATTTTGAGCTTCTGTTTTTTTTTAATATAGAAAAGAAGAGAAAAAGGAAGAGAGGGAGGATTAGAGTAAAATGATTTGAGAGACTTATGTCGAGTTTGAAACATGTTGCACAATATTTTTTATTCAGAGGTTTTTGATCACTAACAATTGAGTTATTAATTTTTTTTTCTTATTTAGAAAAAAAATAACAAAAGATTAAGATTAAGATATGGAAGAATGTAGACGTCGTCGTTAGGAAGAAATGAAAGGCTCGTGTAATTGGGAACTGAACTTGAAAATATTTGTGTTTTTTAAAAGTAACATCAAAATTAGTTTTTGAAAGCAATATTTTAAATTTGAAAGTTGTTTCAAATTTGAGCTAGTTTTTCACAATAGTTTTGTTAAGTTATTGTTACCAATAACTTTTAGCATAGTTTTTGTAAGAAAAAAGAAATTAGGTATGATAACTTGATAATTAGTTAATCCCAAAGACTTATATAATAATAATGGTAATATAAGGACTTCTATGCAAACACTCTTTTTTATTTTGTTTTGTGTGTTGAGAAGAGGAGGGAGTCACCTGTAGGAAGATGACGTGGTTCTTTGTCAGGTTGGGATTGTGTGCATATGGTTTCTTGAAAATAAACCAAAAAGCTCTCGACGTCCTTCTTTGAGAGTGAGAGTTCTACATACTACATAGTAAGGTTATGTTGCTCTTGTTGTCATGTCTCCATCACATTTGATCTTCCTCTTGTTGTCATGTCTCGATCGCATTTGGTTGGATGAAAAGAGGTCAATTTTTTTTTTTTAGGCTTACGAGTTTATACAAGGGCGGACGTATATAGAGTCCATGGGGGTGCCGCCCACCCTCAATTTTTAAAAAAATATTAATTACTATGTAAAAAAAATTATAATTTAAAAATACATATTAGTTTGATTATATAATGTACAAAAAATAAGTTAGCTCTAGTATCGAACTTGAGTGACCATTGTTGTTACCGGAAAGATGTATAAGACGCTGGGTGGGTGAGGAAAGATTAGTGGATCGAGCCACGATGACGTGTAATTCCTTCCATTTATTTGGTGAAAAGTTGGGAACAGTGGGCCTAAATGGCATGCATGCAGTGTACACAAGTCCCGAATATTACGTCAGACATCTCCAAAAAAAAAAGTTAGTTCCAGTGGGATAGCACTTTGGATTTTTAATTGAAAGACGTGTTCAAATCTCATCTCTGTTAAATATTTTATTTTTTTTCTCTTTTGTGTATTTTTTATTATTGAAGTTCAATTAACATGGCATTTTTTTCTTTGCTCTCTCTCTCTCTCTCTCTCTCTCTCTCTATATATATATATATATATATATATATATATATATATTGTCACGTCCCAATACTAGAATACGTAGACGGACATGGCCAGCTTTTCCGTACAAAGTATAGAACGTTGTACGACGGTCACGGCTGTAACTTGACAAGTGGGTGCATACTACAAGCAAGTCACTTAGGGTCACATAGAACGTCTAATGTCTAAATCAGTCAAATAAGAACAATAAACATAGAATGTATATGACAAGGAAGTAAGACGTCCTAAACGCCCTGACACAACATTCAAGAAACCAGATGTGCAAAAATGAGAAGGTTGGCAGAGTAACAAGAGTACATGACCATGATCAGCTACAGTCTGATTAATTACAATCATGTAGGTAACTAAATATCCAGATTCACGACTAACAAGTGTTGGTGGCTAAACGTCCAAAATGAGTAAAATATGAAATAACGAGCAGGGAAGAAGAGACCCACTCATTTTCCTCAGTGGACATCCACCTGGTGCGCACCATTGTTCAGGGGGAGTACGCTTGATCCTCGAGTGCTGTCTCTAAACATGGCCATGCAAAACCAGTGGGGATAGACCCCAAATAGTAAGTACTACAAAGGAAGCACGAATGCAGAAATAAAATCAGGTTATGAAATAGAAACACACACACACACACACGCATACATATAATATTGTCTCGTTGTTTCGGTTCATAGCCTATCGTGACACAACAATCTAACCCTACAACCAAATAAGGACAAGGGTTAAACCATCGCACCATGATAGTCCATGTCCCTAGACTATTTGACAACAGATACAATACACAACCATGCTCAGTTATATAATCGGCCAATTACTTGTACGGTTTACTAGATGGTTATCCCAGCGATATTATGTATATAGGAATCCTCAGATCGAACTAGGTACTAACATGGTTAGTCGAGCCACAAATTGCCGTATGGCACATAGTAGTATGCACCGGTCCCTCATAAGGCCACCGTACTAAGATCACATAGAACACATAGTATTCGGATATTGCAATCCATTAATGAGGATTTAAATAATATCCATAGGGACTAGCCTGCACACCCTAATTCAGATGACTGGAGGTGGCTAGTTAGGCATGATCTCGAGATTCTATTCTCCCCCAATGCTCTACAAGTTTAGTTGCCTAGTTAACCCTAATGTTAACTGGAATCTCATGTCGTGGTCACATGGTATTCCCTTTATATGACGTACCGTAGTACGGCCACGCTAGATACGAATATACTTTATCACTTGATAGTTCATTTTGGATTCACCCTAGCGTGATGCAACAATCAATAGATCCTCGCCACGCTTGGTCATTGACTAACCCTTATATCCACGCTGGAGATTGAGTCATATGTCCATACTAGAGATTGAGTCATATTATATGTCACTTAGTGCATAGGTACACCGTAGTGTGAACATGTAATATAATCGTGTAGGAACACTTAGCACGTAGGAACATATAGCACGTAGTAAGTGTATTAGCACGGATACAGGTGGTTGGGTCATGACACATATATGGGTCTAATACTTTTGTGGTCATCAAAGTCACACATACCACTCATAAAGTCGAAAGGAACATTCAACCAAAACTAGTCCAATAAAACGTGTACAAGGGGTCACATGCACACAGAAGGATCAAGACTGCATGAGAAGTCAGGCTGTATGACAATCATGGCCGTATGGAGTCATGCCGTATGGAGTCATGCTGCATAGAGTCATGGATAGGTCTTCTCCTCGGGATAAGTGATGAGGCAACGAAGAATAATTAAAGTGTAAGTGATGTGACATAAAGTATGTAAGGAAGAAAAGATAAAACCATGAAAAGATGTGCCACGATTTTAGAGTCATGCGTCCAAGGATGGTGGCCGCATACCTTGCTTGCCGCATAAGTGTCTGTGTCGCATGGGATTCTAGGCCGCATGAATTATTTTGGACTTAGCGAATTTCTCATTCATTTAACGACTAAACATAAGAAGTCCTTTCAGAAACATGTGTATTAGTCAGTCATGCGTCCAAAAAAGATGGACGCATAATGGTATACGATAAAGAGTTCAGGCTGCATAGCCCTCTCTGCCGCATATGGTGCTGGCCGTATGAGATCTTCATTATTCCAAACAGCAGGTTCGGCCATGCGTCATGACCCGACCGCTTGGTCATTGACTAACCCTTATGTCTATGCTGGAGGTTGAGTCATATCACATGTCACGTAGCGCATAGGTACACCACAGTATAAACATGTAATATAATCGCGTAGAAATACTTAGCATGTAGGAACATAGAACGTAGTAAGTGTATCAGCACAGATACAAGTGGTCGGGTCATGACGCATAGATGGGTTTAATACTTTTGTAGTCATCAAAGTTACACATACAACTCATAAAGTCCAAAGGAACATTCAACCAAAACTAGTCCAATAAAATGTGTACAAGGAGTCGCATGCACCAAGAAGGATCAAGGTCGCATGAGAAGTCATGCCGCATGATAATCCTGGTCGCATGGAGTTATGCCGCATAGACCCAGGGCTAGGTCTACTCCTCGGGATAAGTGATGCGGTGACGGAGAATAATTAAAGTGTTAGTGATGTGACATAAAGTATGATGTGACATAGAGTGTGTCAGAAAGAAAAGATAAAACCATGAAAAGATGTGCCACGGTTTCAGAGTCATGCGTCCAAGGATGGTAGCCGCATACCCTACTTGCCGCATAAGTGTCAGTGTCGTATGCGATTCGATGTTGTATGGAGTGTTTTGGACTTAGCAAATTTTTTATTCGTTCAATTACTAAACATACGAAGTCCTTTCAGAACATATGTGTATTAGTCAGCCATTAGTCCAAAAGAGATGGACGTATGCTTGTATACGACAAAGAGTTCAGGCCGTATAGCATCTTCATGCTGCATAGCCCTCTCTGTCGTATATGGTGTTGGCCGCATGAGATCTTCATCGTTCCAAACAGCAGGTTCGGCCATGGCGGAAAAGCTCTAAAATCTGAAATTTATTTTCTTTATAAAAACTACATTTTAACTCTGAATTGAGTGAACCAAAAGCCAAAACGCTCGAAATAAAGCGCTCCATACATCCCAAAAACTATTTTTCAAAAATACTATATTTTAGTAGATCAAAATCACCAGAAACTCAAAAAACCCATGAAATCCTAAGTTATAAAAGTAGATCTACACAAATTCATCCATCAAACCGAAAACTCCAAGTACTAAAAGTGTTTAGAATCATCATAAGCACATAATAGACTAATAAAATGCAAGGAAAAGCAAGAATCGAAAATCAAAGATTTTTTTATGTAGTACAAGGTGTACTTTCCTATAAATGAAAGAAAGAAAGAAAATGAAGAATGAGGCAAGAGAGGGAAACAAGTTAACTTATATAGCTAGGGTTTGAGGTTTAGACCATGGGTTCAAATTCATGAATAAACCAACTCACAAATAAATCATGAACCATGCTAAATCAAAGAATGGGTCTAGTCTTCATGCATGCAACCTACTGATCATGCGAGCAAGAAATACTCTAAGCAGAAATAGATACAAGCAAGAAATATATCCCAAAATACGTATTTCAGGAACGGGGAGTGATATCTCTACCCACCTTAGAAAAATTCTGTCATCGGAATTCAAACCCAAGGCTAACTAAAGAAATTTGAACAAGCACTACGCTATCTACAAGATAATACAATCAAATTCAAGCATATGATGAAGTAGTGTCACATAGCATGGATAAACGAATCATGATATTTGAGATACGAAGGCATAAGAATGAATATACCTTCTGAGTTGAATAGGTGCGGATACCAAGACTGAATATAATCCTCGTGCTCTCACGTTGACTCTTCCAAAGGGTGATGACCCCAAGCAACTCGAATAATATGAATAGTCCGATTCTTGAGCACCTTCTCCCTTTGGTCTAAAATGGATACGGGCAGCTCCTCGTAAGACAAGTCGGTACCAACGACTAGCTCAAAATGGTCGAGGATATGACTCAGATCTGGGATATACCTACGCAACTGAGATACATGAAATACATCATATACCTAAGGTAGCGAAGGCGGAAGGGCAAGACGATAAGCAATATTGCCTACCCGTTCGAGAATATCGAACGGACCAATGTATCGCGGACTAGGCTTCCCAGAATCCCGAATCTAATGACTCCACAGGTTGGAGAAATCCACAGGAATACATGGTCGTCGACACAAAACTCTAATGGTCTACGATGTTGATCAGCCCAATGCCGATGCCTATCTTGTGCAACCCGAAGTTGCTATCTGATTTGATTAACAACTTCTACTGTCTGCGAGATTATTTTAGGGCCTAACACCTTTGGCTCACAAATATCATTCCATGCCAATAGTGACCTATACTTTATCCCATATAATGCTTCGAAGGGTGCCATCTGGATGCAGGCCTGATAACTGTTGGTGTACGAGAATTCGACGAGATGTAGGTGATCTTCCTATGATCCACCAAAGTCCAAAGTACAAGCTCACAACATATCCTCCAATATCTGGATGGTTCTCTCTAATTGTCTGTCTGTCTGAGGGTGATAAGCGGTACTAAATCTCAACTTAGTGCCTAAACTCTGGTGCAAACTCTTCCAAAAAATTGAAGTGAACCGAGTGTCTTGATCTGATATGATACTCACTGGGACGTCGTGCTGTCTTACTATCTGTCGCATGTACATCTCCACTAACTATTCTATAAATTTTTCTACTCGGAAGGAAAGAAAATGAGCTACTTTTGTGAGATGATCTACTATTACCCAAACTGTATTACGACAGTCGGGAATCTAGGTAAACCAGTCACAAAGTCCATCATGATATGTTCCCATTTCCACTCCAAAATATGAAGTGGCTACAATAATCCTGCTGGTCTCTGCTGATTTGCCTTTACTTGTTGACATACCAAACACCGCAAAATAAATCGTGCTATCTCCCTCTTCATCCCATTTTATCAGAAATATTATTTGATGTCTTGATACATCTTGGTACCTCTTGGATGAATTGAATACTGAGAACTGTGCACCTCGTTTATTACTTCTTGCCAGATATCTCCACTTGGTACAGAGAGATAGTTCCTGAACCTAAGAGTTTCATCTTCATGAATAGTCAACTCTTTCCTGAGACCAGATTCATATTTTGTTTGAAGCTTCTGAACTTTCTGATCTTTTGCCTGAGCTACCTTAATCCTCCCTATAATGGTAGATTGCACATGTAAACTAGCTAATACTCCTATATCTTGTGGAAATACTATCTCAATTTCGAATTCTCGAAGATCTTCTATGATATGCTGCTGCGATGTCAACATAAATGTACTACCTCTCCTGCTAAGAGCATCCGCTACCATATTTGCCTTGCCTAGATGGTACTGAAGTTCCACATCATAGTCCTTAGTAAATTTTAGCCACCTCCTCTGCCCCATGTTTAAGTTCTTTTGGGTGGATACATATTTTAAGATCTTGTGATCTATAAATATTTCTACCCGATCACCATACAAGTAATGCCTCCATAGCTTAAGTGCAAATATTACTACTGCCAACTCCAAATCGTGAGTCGGATAATTTTTTTCGTGATCTCGAAGCTGTCATGATGCATAATCTATCACTCTTCCGTGTTGTATTAATACACACCCAAGTCCTTTTCCTGACGTATCACAATATACTGTGAACCTTCTAGAAACTACTAGAACCGTAAGAATCAGAGCTAAAATTAATCTCTTTTTTAATTTTTCAAATGATGTCTGGCACTCTGCTGACCAGTCGAACTTACCCTCCTTGCACGTTAATCGAGTCAACGGTGTTAAAATTCTTGTAAAGTTTGTTACAAACCTTCCGTAATATCCCATAAATCCTATGAAACTACGCAATTCGGTTACTATCTTAGGAACTGGCCAACTCTCTACGGCCTTAACCTTCTTCGGATCTACTGTGACTCCTGCTCCAGAGATGATGTGACCTAAGAATGATACATGATCCAACCAAAACTCATACTTGCTGAGCTTTGTGTATAACTGATGTTCTCTTAGAATCTATAAGACCTTCCGAAGATGCCCCTCATATTCCTCTTCGCTACTAGAATAAACAAGAATATTGTCTATGAAAACTACCACGAACTGATCTAGGTATGGCATGAAAATGCGATTCATCAAATCCATAAATATTGTTAGAGCATTAGTCAGTCTGAATGTCATAACTAAAAATTCAAAATATCCATATCGTGACCTAAATACTTTCTTGGGTATATCTTGCTCCCAAACTCTTACTTGATGATACCCTGATCGAAGATCGATCTTGGAGAAAATCTTGGCTTTACTCAGCTGACCAAACAAATTATCGATCCTTGGTAATGGATACTTGTTCTTCACTGTTACAACGTTCAACTGTTTGTAGTCGATACACAACTGTGATGACCCATCCTTCTTCTTCACTAGAACCACTGGCTCCCCAAGGTGATCCACTAGCTCGAATAAACTTCTTTAATTTTAGTTCCTCTATATATTGGTATAATATATCTAGTTCTGATGGTACAAGATATTGGCCCTGCCCTAGGTCAATTCTATAAAAAAACTCAACGTCTCTTACTGGGGGTAACCCTGGTGGTTCTTCCAGGAAGATGTCTAAGAACTCCTTAACTATCTCAGGGAGTTGTTCTTCTACTAATGTTGTTACTGCGATCCTCTCTTCATGTTGGTCTTCCACAGATCTGTCGAAAGTGAAATCTTTCATGCCCGGGATACTAAATAATACCTTACCCTTATGGAGATCTATCGTAGCATGACTGTCTCTCAGCCAGTCCATGCATAAGATAACGTCAAAGTTATCCATAGAGAATTCGATCAATCGTGCTGGTAGTGAACGCCTGTACACTATGACCGAACACGTTATATATATTCTACTAACTCCTACGAGCCCTTTACCAGTGAGTATATTCAACCTCTCTGGCAGTGCCTCGAACTCCAGTCTAATACGTGTCATGAATCATGCGGATACAAATGAATGAGATGCGCCTGAATCAAGCAATGCTACAACAGGAAAGAATGCGACAGAAATGTTACCAGCCACCATGTTGCCCGATGCTAAAGCCTCATCCAAGGACAAGGTGAATGCCTGTCCTTGGCCCTATTGTGCTCCTCGCTGCTGTCTCCCTTGGTAACGTTGTTGTGGCCTCTATTGGCCCTGCTGCTGGTTCTGCTGCTGCTGGTACATCTCAGCTTATGTAACGAATGCTGATCTAATGGCCTTACTTCTATTGTTGGCCCTCTCTGCTGGTGTCACTACCATATTTTCTAAGAAAGGATATTTTGGTTATTTTATAATTAATTAAATATTGTGCATATTATAAATTTATTTATTGTATTATTTAGTTATTGTTAGATGTTAGTATTTAATTTTAGACTTGTGTTAGTGGACCTAACTAGTTTAGATTAGATCTATGGACCAAAATTTATTTCTAGTTAGAATTGAGCCCAATAGTAAGCCCATTCATTAGGAGGATAAATTAATTAGTTAAACCAATTAGACTTGAACCTTCCTTCCTTAATTAATTTCTTCATGACAAGCCCCAAGGGGTATTATGGATATTTTATAGTGACTTGGAGGAGGGGTTAGTGGCCGGCCATAGGGGAATGGATGGAGACTCTATCTTTTTATTTTTTATTCCAAATCTAGATCTAGAATTTTCCTCTTCCAAATTCCTTTATCCCTACACCAATCCCTACCCAAATTTTCTCCCAATTTCTTTCCTATTCATCATTGGAGGCTATTAGAACAAGGAGGAAGTAAGGATCTACAAGGAGGAAGCAAGGATCTACAAGGAGGAGCAAGAATCTACAAGTTGAAGCCTCTTAACACTCAATTTAAGAATTTTATTAGGAATCCATCTCCCAATAGGTACAATTTAGTTTTCTCTCTCTAATTAGACTATAAATCTATAATTTAATTATTAAAAACTCTCTCATGTACTAAGACTACCCATAAGAATTGGAATTAGGTTCATAGGAGACCTATGGAGAAAGTTATGTGGTATTTTGTGTCAATTTTGGGAAATTTTCGAGATTGACACATCTTGTGTTTGTCAATAGGTCAATTAGACAAAATTGACATGTCTTTGGTTGTGTGTGACTAGTGTCATATCCACAATTGGATATGTGTAGGCCGTACCCTGATAATTTGGCTATACGGGTTGATTTAGGGGTTTTCTTTCGATACAGGGGTTTGAGCATGTCATATTTTAACACGGGTACGTAGATAAGTAGCTAACACTTCTTGTTGCTTCTAATTATGATTTTAGACTTGCTCGTGTCCTTTGAGGTAGTTTTGGTGGTGTGGTGGAGCCGTATCACAAGCGTATCATAGAATGAGTGTGATACGGGTGCGGTGCACTCCACGTATTTGATTCTTTGCATTATAATTTAATTTACCTTGGTTATATCTATTAGAGTATTATAATTATAATTATTATATATATATATTATAGTATTTTGGTTCAAAGCCAAGGTATCCACTTAGCATTAGTTTGGCTACGAGTACTAAATATTTTGTCTTGTATATATATATATATATATATATTATAGTATTTTCATATCTAATAACTTGCGTATCTTATGATACGATATTTTATTAGTATCCTAGTATAGCTAGTATAGCCTAGTTACATAGTGTATGGACCTAATATCCTAGAGATAGACTCATACAACCTAGAAATAGCTAGTTTAACCAAGTTTGACTAGTTTGACCTAGAGTTGACTATTTTGACTTAGAAATGGCTTTATGACCTAGAATTTGACTAATTTAACTTATTTTTATTCCAAAATCTTGTATTGATATAATATTCCATATTTAGATCTTTGAGACAAAGTACCGGACATCTTTGATACTGTTCACCGAATTTCAGGTAAGTACATTATCTGATAGTTTCTCATTCATGATATCCTCTATGTCTCTTGTATTTAGTGTAGATATTCTTGATTTCTTGATACGATGGTTACACGGATTGGTATATCCGAATCTCGTCATGAGATGTTATTCCTTGGTATTTATGGTGTATCTTGTGCAAGCCATGTTTATTGTTCTTCTTGTACATGTACATACATTGATTCTTGGGGAGACTTGCTACCTACCCAAAGAATCCCGTATCATAATGTACCATAGTTGGATCTACTATACCAGTCAGGGACGGAGAGTATTTAGTATAGATATGTGATCAAACCCTCCTTGTGTATGTCTTATTCCTTGAATAGTGTTAATCATATACTGCACGCATGATTAACCAGGCCATAATCATTGTGCAAGTTCCCAAGCCGATCACATATTGAAGCTGGTACTCACTCAATTAGTAGTAGTATTTCTTGTTCATTCCTATGATGCTCATTATTGTATTTATTTTTATTATTTCTATATTGCATATCTCTTGTACCTATATATTACATCTTTTATATTCGCTCTATTTACCGTTACATAGTTTATATCATTTATTGGAACTGTTGTTAGAGATGTACTTTGCTCCTTTCATGACTGGATATATTTTTCCCAAATGACACTGAGGAGTGGTATCCCACTCACTACGGGCCTTAGGACGTAGTTGGCTTAGAGCCAGAGACTTTGGCTCAGGAGGATTTTATCCCGATTGAGACAGATAACCCAGGACTCGTAGCTTAGAAGATAGATTTATTTGTACTGGATTTGTCTCCAGCTTTGTTATTAGTATTTCTTTCTATGATTCATTTGATATTATCTTGTCTTATGAGTTTATTTGTCTCTTCTGTTCTTTATATCATATTCGTACGATTGTTCTATCTTATAGATCTGTGATTGAGTATTCATATTTTATTCGTGGCATTGTTGCCCGCCCTTATCTCTAAAGGGGCTTACGTTCTTCCATTTCTTACTATGGACTGCCAATCCATGCAAGTGCGCCCACTCTACCTTTCTTTCTTTACCTTAGACTTCGCTTTGTTCTTTAAGGAGACCCATGCACATTTCCTCTGTTTTGTGCTCTTGAACCCTTGATTCCCTTATATCTTGATTGCTAGATAGATAGTTTACCCAAACGACGTTCTACTGCCGATGCTGCGGCATAGACTGGGCGTTGTTCACTACTCGTGCTCCTTCATCGGGTGCGGATCATGCCACATTTTTAATGGTGGCCCATGCAGGTCTTCGAGGTTGCAATTAGTGCGATTCATAGTATTGCTATAATTTGAGTGCTATTACAAACATGTTTTAGGATATAGGATATAAGATATAGGCTATAGGCTGAGAATACTCAATCACATCTAGAAAAAACTCTATTGATTCATTTCAACTGTTCTTCCTTGATATTGATATTTGATCTTTAATAGTCCTTCTTTAAATGTATTATATCATGTGCCATATTGATTTTTTTTTCTTTCGCTTTGCCTCAGGATGCCATCTAAGACTCGATCATAGCAGAGAGGAGCAGTTTCTGAGAGATCTATGACTTTTTGAGGGACTGTACCATTCACTTCTTTGGTGATTGGCGTATCAGCTACATTCGGGGGTTTATTAGAGGACTGTTCCGGCTGTGTCTGAGGGACTTCTACCTCTATCTTCCGTGCCAACAGATGCGACTCAGGTGTTCACATTATTTTGCGAGATGTTGGAGGCTTAGAGGGCCCAGTCAGAATTTTACCAGAGGCAGACCAACGTGTTATGGCAGGGTATTGAGAGTGGTCATTAACTTGCCCTTGCTGTAGTAGAGAGAGAAGCTTCGGTTCAGCAACAGGTTGCTCCGCAGGTTGCCTAGCTTCGGCCGGGTAATATTCAGGAATTCAAGAAGCTGGAATCTTGGATCTTCAAGGGGACTGAGGGCATCGTCTACGCTGATAATTGGCTCAAGGATATTTAGCATCTTATGAAGGTGTCTCATTTTGCTGAGGATCTGAAGTTTAAGGCAGTAGGACTTCAGCTGTTTGCATCACCCGCACTTTGTTCAGGAATGAGCCACTTCTTGCTGATGTAGGGCAGTCTTGGGAGGTATTCAAGGACCTCTTCAAGAGGAAGTTCTTTGCTTGGGCTAACATATTAGACTTGGGGAGACAGTTTGAGGGCCTTACTCAGGGGAGCATGTCCGTAGAGGAGTATATCGCAGAGTTCGGTAGGTTGAGCCAATTTATGGAGTATTTGGTGAGGGAGCCAAAGGTTCGAGCTATCCGCTTTCGTGAGGGTCTGAACTGGGAAGTGAAGATCCTCATTCTGTCTTTCTATGAGACATATTCGGAGATACTTGCGGAGACACGCAAGGTTGAGCGAGAGTTGGGCTTGAAACCTATGAGAGTCCGTAATTCTTTTCTGGGGGCTAATAGCAGCACAGTGACTGCTAAGCGTCCTCATTTCTAGTCTAGGCACTTTTAGCAGCCGCAAAAGCACCAGACTCCAGCTAAGGCACCGTTTTAACAAGCACAACAGCAGCAGAGACAATTACAACAAACTTTCTGCCACTACTGTAAGAAGCCCAGCCACATCTTGGAAGTTTGTAGGAAGAGGTTGGGATTTTGTCTATATTATGGTGCCGAGGGGCATCAGCTGAGAGATTGTCCTTCCAACCCTCGTCGTGCAGTTCAGAGAGCAGCTCTAGCTCCGAGGACATAGGCAAGGCCACCTGCCGTACAGCCGAGGGGACCTCCACTTTCGACCCAATAGTAGCATTATGCCCAGCACCAGCATCAGGGAGGTACACGTCAGGGACAAGTATTTTTTATGACGGTAGATGACGCTGAGCCCACTGGAGATGTCATCGCAGGTTCTGTTCTTCTTGATTCCATTCTAGCTTTAGCTTTATTTGATAGTTGTGCTTTCCATAGTTTTGTATCTGTTTCTTTTGCTCTGAAGTATCATTTAGTAGCTGAGTCTTTGCTTAGGACTTGCGAGATCATGACCGGGGGAGGCATTATCCTGGTTAGTAATATTTGTAAGAATTATAAAGTTACTCTGGGAGGCTAGGAGCTGAGTGCGTGTCTACTTGTAATGCCACTTCTGAGCTACGATATTATACTCGGGATGGATTGGTTGAGTAGGCACTATGATAGTATAGATTGGAGAGGAGGTAGAGTTTTGTTTAGCCCGCCAGTAGAGCCAGAGTTTGAGTTTGCTAGAGAAGCTACAGAGCAGAGAGAAGGCATTATCTTTGGAGCTATGGTGGAAGACAAGGAGTTGCCATATCCTTTGATAGCAGAGTTCTTGTATGTGTTTCCTGAGGAATTGCCAGGATTGCCGCCAAATCGAGATATTGAATTCTCTATAGACTTGGTGCCAGGTGCAGAACTAATTTCACAGCATGTCTATAGAGTAAACAACAGCGAGCTGGTCGAGCTGAAGAAGTAAGTAGATCAATTACAAGATAAGGGGTTTATCAAATCCAGTTCTTCACCGTGGAAAGCTTCGGTATTATTTGTACCGAAAAAGGATGAATTGGTGCACATGTGCATCGATTATATGGCATTAAATAATCTCACTCTTAAGAATAAATACTCGTTGCTACGGATTGATGACCTGTTCGATCAGTTGAGCGGCGCCAAGGTATTTTCCAAGATAGACTTGAGATTAGGCTACCACCAGGTAAAAGTAAAGTCGGAGGACATTTCAAAGACTACCTTTAGGACTCGATATGGCCAGTATGAGTTCATGGTGATACCGTTTGGGTTGACTAATGCCCCGGCGGTATTTATGAATTTGATGAAAAAGGTATTCCACCAGTACCTTGACAAGTTCGTGGTAGTATTCATTAATGACATACTCATATACTCGTAGACACCGGAAGAGCACGAGAAGAATTTGCGGATTGTGTTGGATGTGTTGAGGAAGGAGAAACTGTATGGGAAGCTGTCCAAGTATGTGTTCTTCCTGGACAAGGTGGAGTTCTTAGGATATGTTGTGACTGATGATAGAATTTTAGTGGATCTGAAGAAGATCGCAGCAGTGGAATCTTGGAAGACCATGAGTTCAGTGGTAGAAATCAGAAGTTTCTTAGGTCTAGCAAGTTACTACAGGAAGTTTGTACAAGATTTTTCAAGGATTCTCGAGCCGATGACTAGACTCACCTGGATGGATGCAGAGTTTATTTGGACAGAGGAGTACCATATTGCTTTTGAAGAATTAAAGATGAGGTTGACGTCTGCTCCTATTTTGATATTGCCATCGGGGTCTGGAGGTTTCATTATTTATAGTGATACATCGGAAAAAGGGCTGGATTGTGTTCTTTAGCAGAATGGGAAAGTGATTGCCTATGCATCCAGGCAATTACGTACTCCTGAGAATAACTATCCTATCCACGATTTGGAGTTGGCAGCAATCATCTTTGTCTTGAAGTTTTGGAAACACTATTTGTACGGAGAGCTTGTGGAGATCTTCACAAACCATAATAGCTTGAAGTACGTTTTCACTCAGAAGGAGTTGAACATGAGGCAGCGTCGGTGGCTGGAACTGATAAAGGATTTTGATATATCTTTGCAGTATCATCCTGGGAAAGACAATGTAGTTGTCGATGCCTTGAACAGGTATCCGGTAGTTATGTTGTTGACGCATGATCGATATTTGTTGGAGGACTTAGAGAGTTTGGGCATTGAGGTGATAGTTCCTAGTTTTTTTATGTAGATGTGAGGGTTGCAGATACACTCAGAGTTGATGGACATGATCAAGGTAGTCTAGTATGAGGATGTATCTCTGAGGAGCATCAGAGCTCAGGTGAGAGCATGATTAGATGATAATTTTACCATTGCTGAGAATGGTTCTTTGCGGCATGGTGTTAGATTATGTGTGCCTAGTGGGGAGCTGCATAAGAAGATGTTGCAGAAAATGCATCGCTCTCAGTATTCCATGCATCCAGGTGCCAACAAGTTGTATCGGGATATGCGAGAGAGTGTGTGGTGGTATGGCATGAAGAAGAAAGTTGCATAGTTTGTATCGAGATGCTTAGTGTGCTAATAGGTGAAAGCTGAGAGGCAGAGGCCAGGTGGTTTACTTTAGCCATTATCCATTCCAGAGTGGAAGTGGGAGCACATTACTATGGATTTTGTGTCCGAACTTCCACGATCTCCAAGAAAAAAAGACGCGATTTAGGTCATCGTTGACACGTTGAGCAAGTCGACCCACTTTTTGTCTTTCAAGGTGGGTTTGTCTATGGAGAAGCTGACAGAGATGTATATAAGGCAGATCGTCAAGAAACATGGGATTTCCGTCAGTATAGTCTCGGATCGGGATAGTCATTTTATTTCTTATTTTTGGAGGAGTTTGCAGGCTAGTTTGGGCACCCAGCTCAAGTACAGTACTGCATATCACCCCCAGATGGATGGGCAGTCAGAGAGGACCATTCATACTCTCGAGGATATGATGTGTACCTGTGTACTAGATTTTGAGGGATATTGGGAAGACCATCTCTATTTGGTAGAGTTTGCTTACAATAACAACTACCAGGCTAGTATGGAGATATCCCCATTTGTGGCTCTTTACGGTCGGAGATATCGTACTCCCTTGTCATGGGATGATGTTGGAGGAAGAGCTTTGCTAGGGCCAGAGATGGTTGTGGATGCAGCGGTTAAGATGATTAGAGACAGATTTCAGGTGGCCCAGGACAGACAACAACATTGGGACGATAGCCACCAGAGACCTTTGGAGTTTGAGGTATAGTTTTAGATTTTGTTTTGGGCTTGATATTGGTTGTTTGTTATAGATTAAGTTCTTAATATTGTGATTGTTCTAGGTTAGTGGTTTGGTATTTCTGAGGATTTCTCTGATATGAGGCACGATTCATTTTGGTGGAGGCGGGAAGCTTAGTCCGTGATTCATCGAACATTTCAGTATTCTCGAGAGAGTCAGTGCAGTTGCTTATAGACTAGACTTGCCACCTGCATTAGAGGGAGTACACAACGTATTTCATGTATCACAATTGAGACGGTACATGGCGGATCCTAGTCACGTATTGGATCACTCGGATATAGAGGTGGGCCCTACTCTTATCTATCCAGAGCAACCAATTAAAATTCTGGATCGGAGAGAGAAGGTGCTGAGAAACCAGACCATTTCCTTGGTATTCATCGCATGGAGGCATCACTCTCCGGGTGAGTCTACCTGGGAGAGAGAGGATGAAATGCGAGAGCGTACCCATATTTGTTTGTGCCTTGAGATATGTTATTTCCTGATTCGGTTCTATTTTAATTTCTGGGGGTAGTT